>PPHD01017493.1:0-15017 GCA_002909625.1 Bambusicola thoracicus
TGTGTGTGTGTGTGTGTGTGTGTGTGTATGCAATAGATTTTCTAGCAGATGTAGTGTTAATTAAATAAGGTATCTCACGACAGTTGAAGAAATTTATGCCTTTACTTATTGTACTGATTTGGGAAAGCTTTCATCTAGCACTAACCCTACTAAAAATGATGAAAAACAGAGTAGAGAGTGAATTGGTTGAAAACTGCCTGAATAGCTGAGCTCACAGTGTGGTGATCAATGGTACTAAGTTTAGTTGGAGGTCACTAACTATCTATGTACCACAGGGGTCAGTATTGGTTGCCATTCTGTTCCATTTCTGAATAATGAGGCAGAGGATACTCTCAGCAAGTTTGCTGATGACAGAACTGGGAGAAGTGGTTGACAAACTAGAGGGTTGTGCTTTCATTCAGTTACCTTGACAAGCTGGAGGAATATGTTGGTGGGGACCTCATGAAGTTCAGCAAGGGAAAATACTAAATTCTGCACTGGAGGTAGAACAATTCCATACACTAATACAGGCTGGGGACTACCACCTGGAAAGCAGGTTTGCAGAAAAAATCCAGAGGTGCAATGCTCTGTGACAGACACCTGGCATAGGTTGTACAGAAAAGTTTTGGCATCATCCTCCTGGGAGATATTCAAAAGACATCTGGACATGGTCTTGGGTCATACTGTAGGAGGGCATGGGGATTGGACCAGATGGCCTCCAGACATCCCTTGCAATCTCAATTTTCCTCTGATTCTGTGAAAACAAGTTCTGACTTTTCTCTAGTCAAAAACAGCTAAGCTATTGATTTATGAAAGATGGAGATGCTACTCCCTTTGTGAGCATTTGACAATCACGGGAAAGTGACAAAACTTAGTGTAAGGATCTCTCCCAGATGAAATAAATGAGTAACTATATCAGCTACAAAATGATTTACTTATAGGCATTGTAACACTAATGCAAGGTTGTCTATTATATATTCATTTCTTAAAAGAAAATCTAATTTGAACATATTTAACAGAATCATGCCAATGTCTGTGAAGAATCATGTAGTGGTGGTTGATATTCAGTGCCTGGTTTATTATGAAAACATTTGAAAAAGCATGTAAGACAGTCATCCCTTTCTTAAATCAATAAATGAAATTGGTTACAAAGAGTTCTTGTGATAAATCTTGTGATAAGTAAGCAATCACTGCCTATGTTTATTTTCATGAAAAAGTGATCTAATTTTTCAGAAGCAACTACTGTTGAGGGATTTGAAAGTATAAACATATGCCTTAATTTCTAATCTGCGCATAATGATCTGAAAAGGAAATCTAAATGTGGATTATAACATTGACCTGGTGTCAGTGTTATAATGTTAATGTCAAAGTACCCGTACTGTTCATGATGTTATGATGTGGAATACCAATAGCAAAATTACAAAACCATGACACCTGAATTTGGGAGTTGCCAGATGTTCCACGTCCAGGTTGCAACCTTTGTTTGAATATAGCGTTCTGTTTTTTCTTGTATACTTGAACAGAATTAAAAAAGTTGGTAATGTAGGTCCAAGAATGCTATTTGTCTTATGTTATACAAATTCAAGAGAAAAAAGTTTTCTCCAGTTGCTCTTCACCAGAACAAGCTGATGTATTTCTCAATGGGCAGAACAATGTGAAAACTACCATAGCTGAAAAGCTGTGAGCAAGAGGAGAGCTAACATTGACAGGCAAGATGGGCAGCGGGGAAAGAACACAGATTCACATAACAAAAATTTATATTTACATCTGTACTGAAAACCATCCTCAAGCAACTTGAACTACATGCATCTCCTTTCTTTCTTTCAGGTTTTGCAGCTTCCACTGAAGTGATCCGTAACGTGCTTCTTTTAACCTCCCTAATCGTACAGCCAGATATATTTCAGGTGGATTTGCAGTTTTCTATGACAAATGTTGACATCATATCACTACGTTCCTAGCCCTGTGTAGTTAGCCATAGTAGATGAGACAAGCTGAGAAGAAAGAAAATTACTTGTCTGAGACAGGGAGAGAGGTCATAAGTGAGAGTAGCAGAGCTCATGAGAGGAGAGCTTTCACATTCAGTATGGAGGAGCCAGGATTTCTCAGATTACTCTAAAGCATACCTCATGAATGTTGATGAGAAGGCAACTGAGGCGGGGAAATTCTGACAGGTGTGTTTTTATTTTTTTTCTATATGTGTGTACATTTATGGTACACAGACTATAATAATGTTTTGGAAACTCCACAAAGTCTTGTATCCTCTTAGTTTCGGTTATTGTGGTGTGCTCAGGAATAAACCCCGAGTAGGAGTGATGGATAAGGAAGCAGAAGATGCTGCATTCTTTTCATATCAGGAAAGCTGAAGAGCACAAATGATTTACATGGCTTCAAAAAGTAGAAAAATTATAAGTTATCTCAGAGGGATCATTTCCAGGTCTATAATTCTGCATGATGGTAGCATACCATGCTGAACTGTGAAAATATATTGATAGAGTTTGATATTTCAGGATTCCCAAGTACTCTAGGCAGAAAGGCATTAAACCTGGTCCAAAGAAATCAACATCAAACCAACACCACTTAGCCAAATGGTAATCAGAATAGAAACAAAAAAAATATATGCTGTCTAAGGTCATTGATGTTGATTTAAAAAATTCAGAATCGGGCATCCATTTAGAGTTTTGGGAAGAAAATGCATTTGTTCTCCACCTCTTCTCAAGAGATATCTCAATGTTGTTTTGGCCATTAGTTTTAGTGGCAGCAACTGTTATGCTTTATTGAAAGTGTTTTTCATTACCTCTTATAAAAATCACACTGCATCAAGAGATAACTATACCACACCAACAATCCAGAGCCATTCAATTCAAGACATTTTAGCACCACATTAAAATGCCACTGCATTACTTACTGTATACTGATAGTTAACTATAACATCATTCATAATAGGATTTGATAGTAGATAGAAGATTTAAAAAAAAAGGAAAGAAAAAGGATTCCAATGTCCTTCGGTGCCATACTTTTAGTATAACACTAACTTTTAGTATAACACTGGAGTGAGGAGATAATTAAAAGCAGATATGGGCCCTGAGCCCTTGCTCCAGACAATGTGCAGGCTAAGTGAAATGTGATGGCTGAACCAGGGCAAACTTGTATAAATATTTTTATCTTGTATACAAGACTTGCAGAAACACTGGAGAAAGAACCTTCACATCCATCCCAGAAGGTCTACATTTTCTTTAGAAGCATTAGATAACTGAAAAGAGTTATTTCTAAAGAAGTCTGCTTTCTCAAAAAGTGTATGAAAATATATAGATAGCAAATATACTAATGGCACCAAATTTGCATTCCACTGGAACTTTTATGACTCTTAAGAAACTATACTGAAGTTATTGCAAAAGTTATGCATGATGTGAAGTTGGACAGAGAGTGAAACTACAACTACAAGGCAGAAATGCTGAATGACAAGCTGGATATCATATGCCTGCAGAATAAATTTCAGAAATCATGTGAGCTGACTAGCATACCAAATTAGACAAATGCAATGCATAGCATGGACCACCCCATGTTGCTGACACACTAATTTTGGAATGGGTTTGATCTAAGACAGCAGACAGACTCAGCCAATAGATAGGTCAGGCCAGTAGCTTTGCATTAAGGAACATAGAGAAGGCCACTGCCTTTCAGAAATGGGTGACAGAAATGTATCTGTGTACACATGATCTCTGCTGTACAATTTCTCCTCAAGGACAAAGAATGGGACCCATTTCATTTTATTTATCAGAAAGATAAATTGATATTTACCGAGAGATATAATTTCAACATTGAAATACAAAAATACTGCCTTATTTCTATATAAAAACATTTTTTCAGCTCAAGAATTGTACCAGTATTTGGAGCTATAGGCTTTACCTTTGCAGAAATACACTCATCACTTCACACAATTATTTGTAGAAGCATTTCTTCATTTATGGCTTATGGAACATCACAGGTGTGTTCAGAATTCATTGTACATAATCTTTAAAGGTCAGTGCACATATTTATAGCATTGCTGCACAAAGATTTGCTGTAGAATGTAATTTTAGGTCACAGTGCTTACACTCACTTCAGCTGAGGTCGGAAAAGAGAAGGGAATGAACAAGACAGTGTGAGTACCATAAGGAAATCAGATTGCATAGAGGACAGATTTTATATTATTTCTCTAAGGAAAAACGCAGAAGGGTTCAGTCAGAAGAGAGAATCTTTCAGAATATAAAAAAATTAGGAACAAGGCTAGCCTGGAAACGCAAAGTGAAAACTGCATTTTAAAAACTGAATATTAACTGTCAAACGGTAGCCTTAATTTTTGTTGTTTATTTCATTTGATTACAAACAACAGTGTTTTATTTTAGTCCACATTATGTTATAAAGTGCTACTTACTGTGTACAAGAACTGTGGGCACTTAAGGAAGATAACTGTAATAGTATCTTAGCTGCAATCAGATAAGCATCTGTATTTTTTATTACAACTGAAGAATCTAAGTGTCCTGGAAGATATTTATTGTAATTGATAGATTAGTTTCTAGCCACTGTAATGCTATCCAGTATTCTCAATGTCTAGTATGATAGTTCCCTGTTGTGTTCCATATACATATGAAGTATTGCTGTATTTTTAATTTTTGGTGCTTGGGCTAAGTGTCACTAAACGGGATAAAATGATGTGTCTCATAAATGTAACATGAAAATTACTGGAACTCAATGACCTTGTCTACAAAAGAAAGAAGAGTTCATCCGTAAACCACAAAGAAAAAAAATAACTGAAAGACAAAGGAAGAACGTCATTCACTCACGTACTAGCTAAATTAAATACACTACATTAACTTTCATGAATATCTATGGTGCTTTTTTGACCAGAACTCCCATCCATTTTCATGTTAAAGCTGTAAGGGGAAAAAAAGAAAAAAAGAAAAGAAAAAAAAGGAAACAACCAAGAAGAAAAACAAAGCTAAAAATCTGTTGAAGTTTAATAACAAAATACTGAGTTGTATTCACCTGAGAGAAAATATTCTCCATTATTTTTCGGATCAAATTCTTCAGTGATGTTACTCACAGTGAGAGAACCGAATTCAATCTTTGATCATTTTCAAAAACTGAATACCAATTCCCAGTCACTCCTCAGCAAAAGGTGTGCTACTACACAGATCATTTCTTCAAGGATGGGTAAAGCTATAAGGCTTATTCCCCTCCAGGTCAATGCTCCTTGAAGTAGCTCAGCTCAGCAGGAAAAAACAAATCCTTACCTCAACAGCTTTTTGGTTATCTGGGCAAAATTAATTGGCAGTCTCAGTCTCTGGAGAAAACTAGCCACATAAACAAGACTGGGCTTGATGCTGTCTTTGACGTTGCTGTGTAACCTCCACTAGAATCAGCATAGACAGGTCTTATTTCAGGAGCGTAGGACTGAGTACAAGTTCTCCTGCCACAGAGACAGACTGCCTATGTAGATGAGCTGAGGGAAGTGAAGTAGAAAAGTTATCATTCTCTACATGCAGTTACACATCCTTTGTAAGCACTGAGGGTTTTTTTGACTGAGAGAGATCCTGCTTCCTGTTGTCTGCCTGCTAGGCACCCCCCTGCCAGCTCGCCTAGGTCTGTACACTGGGCTTTGCTTGTCAATCAGATACAGGCATACTTTAACTGATAACCTGTCTCTTGAGTGAGGCAGATGGGAACAACCACTGCAGAGTCACTGCAAAAATGAGCCCCACATTTTACTTAGCCACAGCATATTGATACCAGAGGCTAATGGAAAGGGTCCTTTTAGTAAAGACTCCTTTTGTGGGTCTAGTCCTTGGGTGATTTGTCCAATTCTTTAAGAAGCTTATAGTAAAGCAGAAACTTATCAAAGAGCTTCACCCTATATTCTGTCATTTACTCTACTTTATGAGCCCTGTGTTTCATGAAAAATGCATAAAAACCAAAACCTTCTCTTGTTTAAAACTTCAGTGTCTCACTGTTTTGAATGTATTTGTGAGCTGCTCTCTTCACCTTCCTCTGAATTTTGTATCAAATTACCATTTCAGAGGGCATGAAAACAAGTAGCATTTTTTTTTCCCTCACTGTTTCAAGTTTTCCTGAGGTTATTGCGAAATACGTTCATGCTGAGAGATGAGACAGGTTTTTCTGCTTAAACATGCTTATATAAGGCATATATTATATCTTGGGCGTTATGAAGTTCTTTGTGCCTGCTCAGTGAAACCCCAGAATTCTCTCAGCAGCAGGAAAGTCTGTGGTCTGGCAGGCTTCAGTTTGAAAAGGGTTAGGTTACTTCAAGAAGGAAGAGGCTGGAAAAGAATAGAGTGTGACAAGAAAAAGCTTGTTTCATGTAACTGAGTGCAAACAATCAAGGCTTTGCATCTACCTGAAAACTGTCCTGGATTAAGATGGGATGTACATACCTATGTATGTCTATACATATGCATATTTTCAGTACCACTGAATCCAGTATAATTCTAAGCACAGGTCTTATTCAGAATGAGAATGAAGATTCTTAGTACTGTCAGCTTCCAAAATTCTCTTCCTAGACTAAGTGTCTTAATTCGGAATTGTTTTAATCCCCAAATAAAATCTGCATAGACAGTCTAGGTAGATAATTGTTTATGAAAATAATTTGTTCTTGATTAGAAATGAATGCTATACACCATGAGTAGCATATAGAAATGGTACAACAAATGTCTTTTAAGGAACGTGTTACAGGATAAATACAAGGATAACAATACCAGGAAATTTACTTTAGATCTAAAGATGTTAACCTTGAATGGTGACATGTATCCAGGCACTAAACCCAGTTACCAACAATCACTTGTGCTTAGAGATAGTTGACATAATAGAAACATTTAATGTGTATATTTGTGTCCATGTACCTCTACAGTATATTGTGATGAGGACCTAAGAGAGACCTTTTTTTCTGGAACAGCAGCTGGCATTCAGTTCATCTCAAAAGGCAACAGGTACCTCTGTTTAAGCAGCTGAATTCCATCTTTATTTTATTGCAGACATTTTTTTTTTTTTAATTCTGTTTATGTAGAAGAAGCTATGCTGAAATAATATGAATAAAACCTGAAGTACATGAAGTAGTGTACAGATGTAATGAAATACAAGTGATATTGATCCAATTTGACGAGCTCTTAGATTTCAGCAGAAATGGCTGAACCCATCAGTTTCTAGTTCTGCCCATATTTCTCTGACCATCAGATGCTGCCCTCCCACAGCTTCTCACATCACCCATCTGTTGTCATTTAATTGGGTATAAAGTTACACTGAATACAGTCTGGTCGAGTCCACAAATTTCCTTGTATATCTGTTTTTAAAGCCAGTCTTTACTCTCTATGAATTCAAATGGCTAAACTGAATTACTTTCACACTTCAGTTATTTCTTATGTGCAGATAATTTTACTTTCGAATAAAAGCACTAAATATTGTTCTGTGATGAAAAAAAAATCAACGTATTCAAGAATTATGAAGAAATTATATTGAAATACTTGGAATAGATTGAAGTAGAATTCCTTCTAGCATAACTTAAAAACTTGCTACTTTGTTGTAAGTGGTCATTATAAGATAGCCTAAAACTCATATAGCTGTGACTGCAGCTCTCCTGGCTAACAGAACAGTTGACCAAAACTGGAAGTTACTCTGTGTAATTGGAAGTTTCATCACCTGTAAAATGAGCTCAAATGGGGGGCCTGTCAGTAAGCAGGTTTATGTATTTGATGGAGGCTGTGGTAAGTTGTGGAAAGAGTGATGCCAAAGGGGTGAGAGCTGAATCAGCAGGGCCATTAGCAGTCCTGCACTGCTGATGAGTAGTGGGCACAGTGCAGATGGAACAAGCAGAAGCAATATGTGCAGACACAAAATAGTGAGAAGCTCCAGATCATGGAGCTCAGCATCTGGGGAGAAAACATGGAAATGGAAGAGCTTTAATGAGACTGTGATGACCGGTTGTTTACTCAACTGCAGCACAGAACTCATTAGTATCAGCTGACTGCCCCTGTGGTGTTCTGTGAGGGACCTCACCTAATTGCCTGAGTTCCTGGAGATGAAAGATCTCTTCCCTTGAATAAGCAATGATCTAATTAGTGCATTTCTGTGCAGCATTTCTGGGTTTATATCTTTTTCTTATTTTCGTACTATGTTATATGGTATCCAAAGGCAACAGCATTAAACTCTTTGGACACTTAACATACTATGCTAGCCTCTAAAGAAAGGTTTTTCAGAGCTGAACTGCCATAGCAAATTTTAATGAGTTGAGGTACAGATTTTATATTCTGCTTTGCCTCAAAGGTGATCAGGAAGCTGAAAATGAAATAGATGTATTACATAACATTTCTTTGAAAACTTTTTGACTAATAGACTACTCAAGGAGAATCCCACAGAGAATGTGAGAGAACCAATAAGCTAGATAAAGATGGATCTCCCAGTTTCTTTGGCTTCTACACAATAGAAAAGTAGAAGAATTTATGAACTGTTACTTAAGATAGTCAGTGGATGCCCTCTATAAGACCATCTATGCTGAGAGTGAGTTGTGAGCTCAGCTGAGATTCCTCAGGTTCAAAATGTTGTGCATAATAAAAGGGAAAATGTTCTTCAGGTGCAGGCATTTGTCTGGCAGGAGATGTGTGTTTTATTTACACACACGTGTACACATATATCTGTACATCAAGCTCTTTGGTAAGCTTGCTTTATATTTCTCATCTCAACTACTCCAGGGATGTTTTCTATTCCTAGCTATGCTTGAAAGTCATCTGGCCGGTCTTAACTTCAGCTCCTTCATCTGTGAAGTGGATAATAGTACTTTCTTGACTTGCTTACAACTTAGTAGTTTCTTAAACACTATTAGTTCCAAGGTGGTAAAATGCACAGGAATGCAGAAGGTGGTCATTACTTTCATTCCCTCTGCTGCATCTTTTTGCCCAGAGAGGTATCTACCACAGGCATTTGTTTGATAAGCTTGTTTGAAGTGGTATTCCAAAAGTCTTTCAGTTTTTGAGAGGCTGTTTGTGTGTGCTCTGGAGCATGCCAGAACATATCTGAGAAGCAAAATGCATTTTCCAGGTCATTTCAGATCACAGAGCATCCACGCAACACAGAGCTGCAGTACACATACTACCTCTACATTACCAGGCTTAGAGAAGCATTTCATTACCTAACAGCAGGGAGGACATAATGAATCCTCCCTAGTCCGTATGGAGAAACAGACATGGGCATTGGCTGGTGAGATGCAATGAATAAAGAATGGGCTGGATGCAGCTGGAGCCTCACTCCAGCACCTGTGCAGTTTGCCCAGCAGTGTGGTAATAGCTCTGTAGCTGGTGAGAAACAAAGTATCTCCAGGACTTCAAGCTGCCTGATGACCAAACAAAATTTGGCTTGTTTTCCCAAGGGCTCTGCTCCATCCTTGAGAAGTGCCTTACACAAAGTCTACAAGACTAGAAGTTTCTGTGTCCTGACTGAACTCTGGCCTTTACATACGTCTAGAAACCTTATTTTTCCTCTGATTTAGATGTGTAAGAGATGGCTTACATTTGTGAACGTGACTGCTTCTCAGTTACAGATAAGTAGTCATCTTCAAAAGAGAACATAAAGAGAAGCAGTGAAGGTCTGGTCAGATGAGTAGTAGGCTTGACTGGAAGAATAATACGAAGAGTTTTCAGGCACAGCTAAACACACTCCATTTTGAAAGCAGTAACTCAGAGACCTCACTAAGGTGTGTAACCCTATCCCACTTGTCATGTGAATGAGCTCTGAGTTGTGAGAATAGTGAACAAATGTGAAAAAATTGCCATATACATTGAAACATTGCCCAGAGTAAAATTACTCAGACTGGAAAACCTCAGAGAATAGATGAGATACTCATGCTTAATGTAGTAACAGAACATAAGCCATGTTCAGACGGTATAGAGGCATGTCATCTTAGAAATTAAGTATGGAGAACTGGGACAAGTTTTGTTCACCTACTGTTTGTATATTAGCCCCAAGCAATTTCTGCAATGGCATATACATAAAATCTATAAAGATATGAGCTGATGTCTGAACCTTGGCACTGCATGTGCTTCTTTCCTTTGGCTGAATATAGTGAGTTGACTTCACATCTTCATGAGAAACATAACAATTAAGAGGGGTCCTCAAATGCAGAGAGAAACGTAGAGAGAAAAAGGGGGCTACTGCATCATTTGTGGCATGTTTGGCCAGTCATACTGCACAGTTATAGCCGTCCATCTGACATTTAAAATATATGGGTTACATACCAAAGCTGTCAAATAGTATACCATTGTTTCTTTATTAAAAAGGTATTTGTAGAAAATGACTTTGCAGCACGGTTTCTGAATCACTGGAAAAACTCATAAAATCTTCAGGTCTCCGCAATTAGAAGTACCTATTTAACAAGTATTTTTCAGCTTCTTATATAGGAAAGGCTTTGATCCAAATGGATCATTCACAGAGTATTCTCAGTGCATAAAGCTGTGCCAGAATGACTGATGACTGAAGAAGTTCTGAATGCATAGTGAATTTCTCACAATGAGTGCTGGTAGTTGGTAACTCACATGGGACTGTGAGCAGCAACTGGAAAGCCTGGATGAATGATGAGAATTAGAGAACAAGCTGATGTTCAGTCACTGTGGTATTTATTGCAGCAAACTACATCTTAAAAATTACTGGTTATCTTGGAAATGGCTGTGGACTAGTCAGGCTGTAAAACTGTCAGTTTGACTAAGGTATGGGCACTGAAGTCATGCTTGTTTTCAGTGATGTGAGAAAAATAGAAGACAGTCATCAGAAGTGTCTTCAAAAAGAAATGAGCTGGCTATCATGTTGAAAATGGCTGTTTTGTCTCTTTGAATTCTGGCCCAAAAATAAGCTTTCATACTGATTTCAGCTTTGAAGGCACAGGTGATTTATGGCTGTCAGTGTTACCCTAATTACCTGACTTGTTCATGTGTTTCAGTGAATAGACTGCCAGTTCACAGGAATTGAAAACTGTGTCTTTGAACCTTTACAATAAAACTGGGACAATGAAAAAGAAAGAGCAACTTACCAGAGCAGAAATTGCTGCACACTCCCCACCTTGGAATTTTTCCACGCTGAAAATTAATTGAAAATGTATTCCAACTGCACTGATGACATTAGAGAACAGTTACTTAAATTCAGTTAGGAAGTCAAATTGATTTGGTTTTGACTGTGTAACTAATGGGATTTTGATTTTGTACCATTCAGAATAGATGTCATCAAAGATTACTCTTCAAGAAAGGAAGAAATGACTGAATTATGATGTGACAGTATGCCCATACTTCATCTCAGGAATGTCCCTTCAGTCTTTTGGCTAAGAAAAAGCAAAAAGAAAGTTGCTGATATTAGATTCCTATCATCTCGATGTCTTACATACATCACTTGATTGATCTTTTTTCTTTCTCATATACTATTTGGAGGGCAACCTAAGATCATGGGAGACTTCAAGTTAGTGTCATCAGCTTTCTTTTTCACAGTGAAGCCTACCATCTTGACTGCTCGCCTAAGAAGAAAGGAATCTTACTCTGACTTTTGAGACATTTGAACTCCTACCTCTCATTTTTCAGGAGTATGTGAAAGTATACCAGGACGTCAGTACTCATGTAGCCAAAAGAAGAATCAGTCCAAAGAAAAATAATCTAATGGTGAGAGCATTCCTGTCACTTCAGAGCAGTTCTTAGTCTGAAACCAGATACTCTTTAGCTCTGTTTAATGACTCAATAGCTGCGGTGGACCATGGCTCTACCTTCCATTCATTCCAAAACTTACACTCATTCCAAAATGTACAGTCTATTTTTGATGAAACTGTTATTATTATGATGGAACCCTTATTATTTTGATTGAACCTCTCCAAATTTGAAACACATGGATTTGACGGGCAAACTGTTTGATGGATGAGGAACTGGTTGTGAGATCCAAGGTCAAATTGTGCCTGACAAACTTAGAGGCCTTTTATGATGGAGTTACAGCACCAGTGGATAAAAGAATAGCAACTGACATCATCTACCTGGACTTGTGCAAAGTGTTTGACACCGTCACACATGACATCCTGGTTGCCAAATTGAAGAAAAATGGATTTGATGGATGGACCACTCATTGGATAAGGAATTGGCTGGATGGTTGCACTCCGAGAGTTGTGGTCAAATACTCAATGTTCAAATGGAGACCGGAGAGAGAGGGAGAGGGCAACATTCAGAGAGATCCAGACAGGCTCAGAAGTGGGCCCAGGTGAACCTCCTGAGATTCAAGAAACCCAAGTGCAAGGTCTTGCATCTGGGTCGTGACAACCACCACTGTCACTACAACTTGGGGGATGTAAGGATAGAGAACAGCCCTGCCAAAAAGGACCTGGGGGTGCTAGTGAATGGCAAGCTGTACATGAACCAGCAATGTGCTCTCGCAGCCCAGAAAGCCAACCATATCCTGGACTGCATCACCACTAACTGCCTACTGTTTTGCTTAAGCATTCTCAGTGTTCTGACAATGAAGACAAAATAATTAAAGCATAAAAAGACCTTTCTGTAATGACGTAATGGAAAACAGAGCAAGGTTGAAGTAATTGTATGAATGGCTCCAGGATTAACTGACCACGAGCTCAGGGGTGGCTGAATTGATCTTAATGTGAAGGTTCACTCAACTTTCTGCCTGAGTGTATATCCAGTGGACTTTTGGGATACGTACGAAAAAATAGTGTTTCTTTTCCATCAACCATAAGCAGAGTGAATCTCTGAATTCCCGTATTTGAGTGAATGGCATCGCATTTCAGTTTGGACCCAATTATAAACTTCAAAGACCCTTCAAAGACCCTGAAATCTGTGTTAAGACAAAATTCCTATTTGAAGTCAGTTCCTATAGGGAATTGAAGGATATTTATATTCCAAAAATCACACTTAAATTATAAAAGGAGTGGCCTATTTTATGCTTGAACACAGCTCATTAGAGAAATCTCTTAATGAATATTTTTCAATCATCTACCAGGGAAAATCAAAGCACATAGGGTATCTTGTAAGATTTGTATTCATTGCTAGATACTCTAGTGGACATGTGCACTGGAAATTGTGTGCCATTAATAGTTCTGTGCTCATTCATCAGTATATGATTTAATAATAATTTCAGTAGTACATTTCTGTAGCATGCATATTAAGAAAAAGAAAAAATTGCATGAAAGTAGACACTGCTGCTTGAAAGCATCTCTGAGACAATTACATAATTAATGGTAGCATGATTTTCGCATATACTAATGAATTTTCAATATAAAAACTCCCTAAATAATATTGTTTATTTCTTCAATTTATTGAGCTTCATAATGTGAACTGCTACATAATCTGACTTCTGTCCCTCTGCCACCCTGAAACTTAGATGTTATTCTTCATTACAACTCCAGCTTCAACTTAGAAGGATGGAGGGTGATAACAGCTTGATGATCATTTTTTGGGGAGCTGAGATCTAAAGGTTTGAATATTCTCAAGACAAGGCAAACATAGAACATTTATGGATGAGTGCCTGACCAATGGGATGTTTTATTCATGGCAGCCTCAGGCATCTCCAATGATAAAACTATGCATTTTTATGATTACTGCACTGTGGTGCACTCAGTGTGGAGAGGACCCTGAAGGACAGTTATGTGAGATAAGACTTAGGCAAAACATTATGAAATCGGATAAAAGAAAGACTAAATCCACTTTTTAAAGTACTTTGAGATTCAGATTTTTCAGTTTAAGGGACAACTACATGAACCCCAACTTTCAGAAGAAGTTGAACACCTGGAGGCCTCAAGTTGAATGCTCAGTCAATGATCGTGTTTAGAGATCTAGAAACTGAGACAAAAACTCTCCAGACCTTAAGGACATGTTCATGTTTAGTAAGTGGTGCGTCCTTAGAGGTAGCAAAGTATAAGACCTCATTCTTTGTACTGACCATGACTGCAGATAAAGCAACAGTTCATGAAGAAATAGCAAGAGAACAAAAATGCATCCCAGTGCATGTACATACACATAGCAACTCATTACTCCTTATTGAGTTTCCTCCTTAGCTACCAAAGGAGTAGTGTTTCTGTGGATTTAGTAAAGATAAATACAGTCTTCTGCAGGAAACAAGAGCTAGGTAACTGTTGAACAACTTATTCTATGCAAGAGAGAGCCTAAGAGATGTAGCTGTGTCTACTAGACTAGACTAGAAGAGTATGACAAAAACATGTCCTTTCATGCATTCTGTTGCTACAGGAAGGAAAGAGCCCGTTACCCATGCAGCAGGTACACGGCAGTAAAAACACCAGAAGCAGATGATATCTTCCTTGGTGATTTCAAACTGTTTAACCAATGGCTTCTTCTTTATTTCTCTTGTGCCACAGGAGAGGGGGAGTCATGTATGAGGCTGATGGGTTGTTGCAGACAGCAGAACAGAAGAGGTTGCTTCAGGCCCATGCGCTAGCAGCTGTGCTTTCCCATTGTATGACTGGGAACGGGAACTGTGCCAGCAAGGATGAGAGGGGTGTGGATGAACCATGTTTCCTAATCTTTACTCTTCTCCATGTCCAATCAGAATAACAGTAGGAAAGGCAACTATATTAAAAATGCAGAACAAGCCTATTTCTCTTGTTTCCATAAACTCATTACTAAAAATCTATTAAAAATAATATGGCATGGTACACTCTAGGGAAAAATAATATTCACAAAATCAATGTGTCTTCTTTTCTGCTGTTTTCCTCTCCAGCAAACAAACCCAGGTATCTCCTTGAAAGTCCTCTGTTGGAGCACAGTGGAGAAGTTGTAGCAGCCTCCCGTCCAATGGCAGACCTCTCTTCCTCACTTACTCCTTGAATGATCTGAGTTACTACACTACCTTACCCAAACCTTCCTACTCACATTCAATTATGTTTTGAAAGCTCAGGAGACTCTTAGCTCTGTGTGCATATCCTTTCTCTCCTCTTCCACTGTCTGATCTCACTTCTAAGAGCCACAAGTTCTCTCGGTCTTCCCACTTTCTCCAAGGCCACCTAAAGC
>PPHD01017494.1:0-15017 GCA_002909625.1 Bambusicola thoracicus
GTTTGCTCCCGGCCATCCTCAAGAAGCATTTCCTCGCCCCTCACTTGCACAGCTATTTCTGGCTGGGAAATGAGTCCTGACACTGAACAGACTTAATGCTGCGGCCAAAACAAACCGAGAGGGATTTGCAAACTTGCTGGCAAGCCAAAGAACCATAAAGACGGAGCAAAGGTTTGTTTGGCTGGATACAATAGAGAGGAGGAGGCAGGGCAGGAAGCAGAGAACAGGGAAAACAAATGGTTGAGATTTTCTGTAGATGCAAGAGCTGATCAAGGCTTACAGAGTGTGTGTGGGAGAAGGCTACAAGGCTGTCTTACGCAGCACCTTGTTCCTTATCCTTGGGCAAGCAAAGAAGCACAGTGCGTTTAGTCCTGCTCAGTCCTTCCCTCAGACAAGGTCATCCAGCTCCCTGCCTCAGTTTCCCCATCACTACTGACCCAACTAACCTTGGGAAGGTTCACATCTCTGCCTCCTCTATAACTGCCAGGCTGGAGAGTCCCCCACGCACAGGTGAAGGACTCAAGCACTCAGCACAGTGCTCAGCCATCCCTCATTCCCCTTTCAGTTGGCCAAGCTTGGTGGAACCCAGCTCTCCACCTTCCTCCCCAGCAGCGATTTGCAGCCTTTCTGTGCTGAGAATGAGCTCCCGCCCTGGCCCAAAGCAGAAGGATGCAGCTGCTCTGTGCCATACCACGAGCAAAAAATTGCATGCCTCCATCCCTGAACACTCTGTGGCTTTTCGCTGACCTTTCAACCCATCACCTGCAAAGCACAGGTGAAGAGCAATGCAGCCACGCTGGATGAAGACCACCTGCTTCTCTCTAACATGGAGCAGGAGTGCTTGGAGAGAGCAGCTCTGGGGCACAAAGCAGCTGAGGCCGCCCAGCTCTGCTCCTCACAGCACCGTGTTTGCAAAACAGCACGAGTTTGCCAGCACTGCGCTCCTGGGTGCAGCAGCCCCAGCTCCACACTGAAGGCCACATCGCTGCCCTTGCACGCTCGCTCTTTGCAGCTTTAACGCACAGCTCAGTTATTTCACTTTCCCTCTGCATACCTGGCCCCTTTTTTTAGCCCAAGCTATAGAACCCATTTTAAACTTCAGTCATTCTGGATGAGCGCAGCATTGAAAATGCAGATGTGAATATGCCTGCCCTGCCCACGGCGTGGAAAAAGCCACAACTCTGTGCCTCTTGCACTGAGTTACTGAAACAAAGCAACCCACCCTTAGATCTGATGCTGCTCTTCCCTGTAAGAAAGTTAACCTCAAGTTTTTAAGCCACGTGAATTGTGAATGGTGTGAAGGTTTGATGCAACCCATCCCTGGCTGCAGCTCTCTCCCCTTCACTACCAAAACAACAGATTTAATTTCTGGAGCCAGGAGAGCAATGATTTGGAAAGGCAGCAGAGATGGGGCTGACCAAAACAGCACTATTAAATTCCAGCCACCTTGGTCACGGGCTGTCTTTTCAATACGCAGCTCTAATATCATCTGCAAATTATCAGCCCTTGATATGGTGCAGATAAATAAAGCTGAGGTTGATGTGGCTCACTGAGGCTGGACAACATAGTGACACAGAGCTAACTTTGGGAATCTGATGCTAGCAAACATGGGCTCTTTATGTTACTTGAGGATGTATTTCCTAGTTCCCACCCACATTTCATAACACAACAAAATGGCTCGAGATACAAACAAGGAAACTGCTCGAGAGCTGGAAAAACCTTCAGCCACACACTTGGAAGCAGCTCTGGTATTCTGACCCCATCCACACAAGGAACACATTCTCAGCCACACCGGTTTTGTTGAGCAGCAGAGTGCGTTTCTGCCTTCATAAGAGGAAAGCTTGGAAGTAGTTTGAGAACCAGGACCATAAAACAGCAGAAGTGCCCAGAGGTAGCTTTCAAAATGAAGACCTTCATATTGCTCTGCTTTAGGCATGTAGAACCCATGGGACACCTCCGCAGGGCCGTCCCTGCTCCAGGCTCTGGGCATGGGGCACCTTGGGGAAGTTCTCGCTCAAGGACCAAGCTTTGAAGCCGTGCTAGCGCAGAGCCCAGGAACAGAGCCCAGGCTCAGCCCTACCTCAGCTGCTCTCCGGCGATCATCACCTCCGCGCGGTAGTGCTGCTCCGTGGCTCTCTTCTTCAGCGCTCCGCTCAGCAGCTCCATGCCGGGCTGCGGGAGGCTGCGGGCCGGGGGCAACGCGCAGCCCATGGGGTGCGGGCTGGAAGAGGGGGGGCGGGTGGAGTGCCCGCGGTGCGGCGACCGGGATGGATGCGGGGAGGATGCCGGGTCCCGCTCCCCGCCCCTCTGAAGCCGGAGGAGGAGCGTTGCCGCAATCCGCTGCCGGTTTGGTGCTGCCCCGCGGCGCGGCGGGCATGGAGCTCTGCCGGCGGTGCGGATGCGCTGCGCGCTTCGGTCTGCGGCCCTTTCTCTGCGCTGCACCTTTCCTTTATTTGGTTCGAGATGCGGCATTCCTCAGCATAACTCACACCACGCACGGGGATCTGGCTCCCGGCCCCTTCCTTCTCTAGGTTTTTCCTTCTCACCTGCTGGAAAACGGGCTCCGAGCAGTTCCGCTCCTTCTTCTTTGTAGCAATTATCACAGGGGTTTGGTGGGAGAGCTGAATCCAGGCCTGGGGCCCTGAGCATAAGAAGGAGAGTGTCCCACCAGCAGCAGTGCCCATACATCAGCTCTGCATGTACATCGTCCATTTCAGAGGAGGGCCAGGATGGAAATAAGAAGCATTTCTTCTCTGAAAAGCATTGATGCAGTGGCACAGCTGCCCAGGGGGTGATGGGACCGCCATCCCTGGAGGTGTTCCAGAGCTGTGGAGATGTGGCACTGAGGGACGTGGTGGGGTTGGACTTGGAGATCATAGGCATCTTTTCCAACCTCAGTGATTCCACAGTTCTATGATCTCCACCTCTCCAAGCAGACAGAGAGAAGGTGGAAGAAGATGCTTCTGCACATAGAGGTGGGTGGAGAGTGAGGATGGAAGATCTGACACGGGATGCAGGCACCCGCAGCTGCGTTCCCCCAGCTCTGTGCTGACCAAGGAGCAGAACAAGCCCCAGCCACAGCACTCCTGTCCAAGGCAAACAGCAGCAGCCAGGGCTGCACCAACAACGCTGCTTCTATCCCTGCTCTCCCAGACATCCCCTCTCCCGTGTGCAGGGAACACAGGCTGCCCTTGTGTGCCTTGTGCAGGCTCGGCATGCACCACCACACCAACACACTGCTGCCAGAGTGCAAATAGCCAGGCCTGGAGGAGCGGCAGCTGCCTATTAGCACAGCAGTTCCAATGTCACACCCTTCTGATTTCATGGCCCCAAGGGTCACCAGCTCAGGAGGAGCGGACTGTTAAACCCACTGCAATTATCCCCACCAATTTTGATGCAGTTTAGCAAGGAGATTCACAGCCAACAGATCCAACAGGGGCCAAGAGGTTTGGGCAGATGTATCACTTTCTGCTGGTGGGACATGAGCCCACTGGTCAACATTTTCTCATCAGGCAGTTATAAATCTAAGCTGGAGATTCCATGTCATTGAGTGTCCTTTGTTTGGCTCCAGAAAACAAATGAGGATATGTTAGGGCAAAAGATAGCGCTTCTGTCCAATGTAAAGACTGCTAACCCCAAGCAATGAAACTAAGGGAAGGAAAAACAGACTGCTTGACTTCAAAATGGCCACTGGAGGGATCCTTATGTCCTTTAAAATGTTGAACAATCGCAGCTCAGGGTTCTCCAAGAAGCATTAAGAATTGAACCCTATCTTGCGCAAAAGAAAGCAAACAATCCAATCCAATCAACCACCCAACCAGCCACCAAAACCAAGAAAGCAATGAAAAAAACCTCAAATTATCCCACAGTTGCATTCCTTCATGGATCCATAGTGAGCAGCCACAATGAGAACACCAAACACCAACCGGCATAACGAACTGATGGATGTTCTCATTAAAAATAAAAGCAACAAACCAAACCCAAACCCACACAAACTGAAACAAAGGACAACAAAAAAACCACTCTCGTGCAGCACAACGTGAAACCTGCATCATCTCCATTCCCCATTCCTCACCAGCTGTCAGAAGGAACTTTACAGCTTCCAATAGCCCTTAACTTTCACCCTGCAGTGCCAGCGCTGGGTATGAAGATTCGGAGCAGGTCTGACAGGTTTGGCTTTGCTGCTCACCTTTGGGTGAGGCCGTCACCGCTGTGTTAAGCTGGGAGCTGCAGAGCACCGTGATAGGGACACGAACCCGCCATGGGGTCAGAAGGATGAATGCCACAAAGACTTAGCACAGCATGAAAGTGCAAGGTGGAACCGGATAGGAGAGCACATAAGCAGACACATGAGCATAACCACGCATCCAGCTGCTCAGTGCTCCCTTACAGCCAGGTTCCCTCTGCAGCCAGGCACAGGGACACAATCCCCTCTAGAGGAAGGAAGGGGAAGCGAGGCCTCCCTGCAGCATCCCTCCGACCTGCACTGGGCTATCAGAGCAGCTGAGGCTGTTGCCCTTCTGTGATCCATTCTGCACTCCATTGCAAGGTCTGTGGCCAACTCAGAGATCCACTGCAGCGCAGGCAACAAGTTTAGGTCTCCCCTGTGGTTTTAGGTTCAGACTCTATTCTTGCCTGCACTGCAGAGCCTACGTTGAGTGGTGAAGTCCTGGCGAGGAAGACTAGATTTGCCATTCAAGCTCAGCCCATTGCAGCTGGGTTCAGGGAACTGCTGCAGTCAGCAGGAAATCTGTGAGCAGAGCTAAAGGGGCAAAATGTGCAGGAAGCACAACAAGCTCACGTGCAGTGAGCACAGGTTGCTGTCAAGAAGTGAATTTCTATTTCAGCATTGATGACAACACCCCACGTACAGCCCGGCACACTGATTTATGTATGTACCAGGCATTCATAGCAAGAGTGCAGAAAATACTGTACACACAAGAGAGTTTGGGGCCATGTAGTTACTGGAGGTAACTTCAGCAATCCCGCTGTCATTAAGCACTGGCACTTCAATCAGAAGTGGATCAATTTTATCTGTATTTTCGCCTGGAGAGACACACTCCAGCCTCCCCACATTTCCTGGCAGGGGCTGATTGATTTCTTTACCTGCTGCAATATTCTGCAGCCTCAGCAGAGCTGAGCAGCCCTCCGAGGGAGCACAGCTTGGCAGTGCTTAAAGGGAAACACAACGGGGTTGCAAACTGCAAGGAGCTGATAGCACTGCGTTCCCCTGCTTGAGCAGCAGCCACACTACTGATAGGAGGTTTGATCCATCACCCAAACAGAGCAGCAGTGACTCGCTCAGAGCGGGTCACCTTTCTTCCCCTGCACTGCTGATGGGACGCAGCCTCCTGCAGAGCAGCTGGAGCCAAACCAGACAAGCAATGAGTGTCCGCCTAAGTGTGAGCCAATGACTGACAGCTGAGGGACAAAGGTGCGACACTTAGGTTGGATCTTTGGGTTTTACTGCTTTGGAAGGGGACAGCTCAGCTCCACTTCTCTTTATACAGGACTTTTTGTTTCACCCACCGGCCCCATCCTGCTCAGAGGAACAGCTGCAGCACATCGCTGGGACGGTGATAGTGCAGCCACCCAACCCACTCTTCTGGGGCAAAGTCAATGCAATTCCTCCCACAGGTCAGCGTGGTTGGATCCTACTGCCATATACACAGAGCTCAGGGTAGGCACAAAGCACAGGCACAGCCCCATAGCTGTCTGGTTAATGGAAGGGACCAGAATCTGAATATGGAGCATCACCACCAGCTGCAGGATGTGCCAGAGGAACCCGGCTGCTTGGGAAGACAGACTATAAAAACTACCTCTTCTCCTGCAGTGTGTTTGTAGGCAAGCTGGTAAAATAGCATCCATAGAAGTACATGCAACCACTTCCATTTGTATTTTATAGCTTGCAATGCAAACAATGTTGTTACCAACTATTCCAAACTCAACGAGTTCTTAAATGGGTATGTAAAGTGAGACTATGAAACCACTACGAAACACAGAGATGAAGCACCTGCTGTGGTCTCTGACAGCAACACGGGCAGCTTCCTTTGTCCTTCATCCCCCACAGCAGAGAACGCGCCAAACACCAACACCATTACGCTGCTCATGTCAGATATTCTCCTCCAAAGAGGCAGTTAGACACTGCCATTGACACAGTACTGCGCTCGTCCCTTAATTAAGCAGCGCCCTATTTTGAGTTCATCCTACATCGCTAACCACAGTCAGAGCTGCTTCATTCAAAAGCCTCATAGTGACACCGATGGAAACCAATGACTCTTCCCATGGTTTTCAAAAGTAAGGGATGCTCCCTGAAGAAGGGCTTAACGCTGCTCTGCTTCGTAGCTCTTTGCTTTATTATAATGCTCTTTAAAAGATGACACTGCAGTTCAAGTCTGGTATCACTCTACAGAACAATGAATAGCGTTCACCGAAATTGCCATTCCTGTGAACTTCACATGAAACACATCAGGAAAATTAAAGATACAGCATTCCGGACTGGCCAGGTTTCTGCTGGCCTCAAAAATGAAGGGCTCTATAATGAGAGATCACCGTGAACCGTTACAATCAAACACTAACGGTGTGCATCATCGTGTTTCTTGATTTCTGTTTAAGTCACTGATTGCTCAATCCATCATTACTGGAATTTAGAATTGCCAAAGTAGAAGGAGAACTGAAATACCTTGGTTGGCTGGCAGCTGTTTTCAAAGACCACCACTGTATCTTTAAATGTATCCTGGAGTAAACAAGAAACGTTTTACCTACACTTGTTAAGTTATTGCACAGATCATTACACTCATAAATACACGATGGACCCATGGAACGTTACATGTCTGGCTGGGAAAACAAAAGCAGAGTCACCCTTCAGGTCTCAGCCACAAGGAATTGCTGGCCAAGCACCTCTTGAATACAGTGATTATTAGGAGGCACCAAAACACAAGGGAAATGTTCTAAAGCAACCCCCAGCTCCTAGGATTAGCCTCACTTACTGCCTGGGAATGCTCTCTTTGGCAAGCAGCGCTCAGCTTGAACACCTTCATGCTTCTCTGATTTCAGGCTACCTGTGGGAATCCAGCTGCTCTGTGTCTACCAAAGCTAAAGCTGTACAAAGGAAACTGCTATCCACCACTGCGATGTCGGGTTGTTCCAGCAGCAATTTCAACCACCCCGCTCTTCCCTGGCAGTTTGCTTGTATGGCTCAGAGCTGTTCATAACTGGTGTGGGATTGAAGGGAAAGTGATGTTCACCTGTCGGGAAGGCTCATGATCAGGGGAAGAAAAAAAGGAGAGGAATTGAGGGAAGGAGGGGAGGTGTTAATAAACATTCCCTTGACACACAATAATTTCAAACAGCACAAGCTTCTGAACCACACACTCTGAAACAAAAAGTCCAATAAAACTGCAGCTGTGCAACAGAACGTGTCCTCATTTCATCCCCTCCTTTGGAAGACGTGACGAAATGCACAGATTCTGACATGTCACTGAAAAATACCCATCTGTCCATCAAACCAAAGCCAGTTAGCACATGAGATCTGTGGTTGCTGTTCCATTTTCTGCCACGATTTTAGTTTCGCTCTGTAGTCTCCTGAACTGGAAGAAAAACTAATGCCCAAAAGCCTTAGCAGGGTCCTGGCCATTTACATTAACATAGAAAACAAAGTCTTAAAAATCCAGAAGTAAAACCAGAAGAGCAAACGAAAGGCTCGTACCAATCATAG
Source organism: Bambusicola thoracicus (assembly GCA_002909625.1). Classification (NCBI taxonomy): domain Eukaryota; kingdom Metazoa; phylum Chordata; class Aves; order Galliformes; family Phasianidae; genus Bambusicola; species Bambusicola thoracicus. The sequence goes on from PPHD01017494.1 coordinate 7,718, forward strand.
CCTCAAGTGAGATATGAATAAACCAGTTTTCTCCTAGGCAAAGCACACAGCTGAGAATGTATGCAAACACGTCACACCACCGCTGACTGAACACGCTGACATAAAGCTTATCCCACTATCAGCTATTTCAGGAGCTTTATGAAAAGAAACCATACTAAATTTGCCCAGAGGAGGCTGATTCAGCTCTGCATCACTCCAGACAGACACCAGCAGTCAGGCAATGCAATGCAGCAGATGCATTTTGCTGCCACTGCTGCAAGATGTCACAAGGACTGACCGTCAGTCGGGGACACAGCAGTGCTCCTTCACATACACTGCAGCGTGTGGTCCTCAAGGATGTGCCCCACAGACAGGTGACAAGTAGGCAACAGAGGTATATGCATGAAGAGACAAGAGTTCTCTTTGACATGCAACTAAGTGATAACAAAGGCATATCTGGAACAGAAGTAGAGCAAAATCCTATAGGTGAGGCTGTAACCATCTGCCAATAGCACCAGCAGCTCACTCCTGTTCTGACCACTTCCCAAGGGGAAGCAGGCATGGCTCAGCCCAGACCAGGCTGCTGAGCAGCACCATGCACTGCGTGAGCTTCAGAGCATTGCCTCAGCAGAAGCACAGGGGGAAAAGAGAAAAGAAATGCAACTGTTGCAGGACAGGGCTAGAGAAGGCCAGGAAAATACTTGGCTCATTACCTGAAGGGTCATGCTAATAAAAATACAGAATCAGCCCACAAATACCTGTACAGTATTTGCAAAGGTTGTAAGCCTTTAATATCTGCTACATTTGGGAGTGATTTGTAGGCCCCTTCCTCTTCCCCTTTGTTTTTTAGCTGCCGAATGTAATGTTTTTTGGCTTCTCATTATTACTACAGACTGGTAAAAACTCTGTGATGAGCTTTTTTCCTCCCTGATAAGGGAAAAAACATAGACCATTTGAGGGAACTTCAGTAACTTGGGTCAATCAGGACCCAACTGTTGACCCATTGCTGCACAAATAATTCACTACTTTTAAAAATAAAAGGCTTTCTGGGAAGGGATTAAGATCTTCAGGGTCCACAGCGAAGAACTCCATGCTGCTACCAAAGCAGACCATGTAATGATGTCGTGAATTGAAGTTTGATTATTTTCAGGCAGTGTACATTTATGATCCACCCCCTAAAATACAAACACTTGGACTGCCAAAAGGTCACAGGTCTTTTGTACACACCATGGTTTGTGCCATGAGAAGCACCTCTGGGGGTCAAAACTGGGACAGAACTCAACCTTCTATCCCATTCCTTAATGCTGACAAGGAGTTCCTGAAGCTTCCAAATTGTATTCCTCTAACAGGATCCAGGAAGAAAACGTGGAGAAGTACATGACAGGGAGAGATACGGTTTGACATATTAAAGATTAATTTGGAAAACATCTGCTTAATCCGAGTTTGACTATTAAACACAGACATCCACTCATCCTGGAAGGCGCACACTGCCAGACTCTCTCCTCAATGTACTCATATTTTCCATGCATTTTTTCTTACTGGAATCTTTTCTTTTTTTTTTTTTCTTCCTAACTCATTTCACTGCTGAGTTGCCAAGCAGATGTCCAGAAGGCCATAAGCAGCAGGAAGATCTCATTTTTGTCAGTACAGATAACATAGGGAGGTATAAGGAAAAAAGACAAAAGGAAAAAAACAAAACAGACCCTACAAAATACTCAGAGTGGGAGAAGAGTAAAGGCAAGGAAGGAGGACACACAGCACTGCATCACATCCGTGTAGGAGAGCTGCTCTTCTTGCTTGACGGGTTAAGAATGTACACAGTGCACAAGGAGCCATTCTGAATGCCCCTTGATAGCTCAGGCTGCCAAAATGATGAGTGGGAATGAATAATCGTCTAGCTCTAGATTGCTGATTAATTCTAAGGGGAGAAAGTAACCTGGGAAATCTAAAAATCTCACAAAGATTAGAAACAAAGCTCCAATAAAAAGTATCTTACAGACCAGTTTGAATTGCCAGACCTCATCCTGTCACAGCAATCCATAAGGCATTTCAGCTGGATCTGCTCAACTGCAGCTTGCTCGTTTAAAGGCTGCCTTTTCAAGATACAGCCTGTTCTTCATTTGTGTTAAACATCTCTGGTCATCTCAAATTATATGGAGACTGGATGAATACCTATGAGCTTACACATGCAAGACTATGGCATTAAAACGTGCTTGTGTCTTTCAGATCGCTCTTAAAGTCAGTGTACCCAGCCTCAATAGTGCAAGGAGAAAATGTATTTCTCACTAGCCATAAAAATGAGAGAACCATCATCACGTAATAAAAGATTCAGACACTACTTGTTTTTTCTTCCTAAACTGGGGCAGAAGGAAAACAAATGGAAAAAGCACAGAAAGTAACACATCGGTAAGGTCAACCAAGATACTCCAGATGTGTGTAAAACCTTCTCCTCTCAATCAGCCAGCGTGGTCTCCCTTTCCTAGCTGCACAAAACAGGGTTAACAGTTCTACCAGTCATCCCACTTATCATCAGCTGAAGATGCCTTTTTCGTTGCCTTAGGAGGTTTTTTGGCCTTGCTCTCCCCTCCTGTGTTCTCCCAGTTGGTCTCCCAGTTTTCCCAACTGTCGCTGTTACTGTTCTTGTTGTTGGAGACTGTTCCTGAGCCCCACACGTCCCAGCTATCGGAGCTCTTCTTCTCGGTGGAATTGTCCACATAGGTCCAGCTCTCACTGCTTGGAGATTTATGAGCTTTCGGTGGGTCCGAGTTGCCGAAGGTCTCCCAGAAGCTTTGATCTACAGCATTGTTCTGGTAGCCTTCCCCTCCACTGTTCTGGTAGCTGTCTCCCTCGGCTGGTCTGTTATTGGCAAAGCGAGGAGAAAGAGGAAGGGAGAAATAGATTAGTTATCACAAACACAATGATAAGCAGAAATGACCACAAGGAAAACGATAATGTTGCTACCCTTTGCTGAAACAAAAAGGAAAGGCAAAAGAATTTTTCAGAACAGCACTAGTTATTCTTCTAATTCAAATACATTGCTAACAGTCTACAATGCAAAGACATGGATGCATTTGATATACACATAGAAATCAGGGTGCAGAGCACTACTTTGCTCTCAGACTGAGAACAGCTTTAAGGGCCCCTGAACTACATTAGAGAAGGACTACTTGCAAATTTTTCCCCAGAGACAGAATAATTTCTTCACATTTAAGGAAAACATCTCTGGTACGACTGCATTGCAGAGAACACACAGGAGACAAAACGGTGCGTTTAAAGAGACAGAAAACAACAACAAAAGAAATACCTTTCAGAATGATCATCTGGTTTCCCAGAAAAGAAAGTGGTGACATCTCGCCATCCCTTACTCCCAACTCCCTGAACCTAGGCAGAAAGAACACACTTCTCATCTGGACTGAGCCAACAGCCAAAGTCATAACACATTCTCCCACTTGTTCAGATACAGATAACATACGTTATGAACAATTTCACTGTGCTGATTAATATTAACACTTTAGATGGGCAATTTCTAGTTGATCTGAAGGAAACACAACCCCATGCTGCTGGATGATTTGAGAAGTACATACAGTCCAGCATTTTCATCCACCTCTGTATGTAAGGGCTTCAGAACTGTCTTCTAGAATTTCTTGACAAAAACGTTGGGATTTCCTCTTACATGAAATTAAACTTAATGACAGCACTGCCCTTTGGATGTTTCATGTGACTAGCATTGATATCTCTAATGCTTTATACACTTCTTTCACTCATTCTCACGAGTATTATTCATGTGAACAGGACAAATGTTGAGTTCTAGAGCATGACTAAATGACCCCTCCCAGGGTTATTGTTTTGGACTGGAATTGGGTTAGAAGCACAAATTCTGAAGTGATGCCTACAGAAGTCACTATTCTCAGTCACAGACATGGAGGAGGAACCCCAGAATCCAGGTTTCAAGTTGCCAGGCTTTAAGCAGAACAGGCAACACAAAACTTGTGTTATTCACATCCTCGCAGCACTTCAGGCACTGAGCTGTTATACAATATGATCTGCAGTGCTTAAAAGACAAACAAACCTCCTGATTAACACTGATTCTGCAGCATTTCTGCACCTAGCAGGGCACAGAGAGCACTTACCACAAAACCAAGCAACGATTGCAAAAGAAGACAAAGAAAAAGGTATGCAGTGTTAGTAAGTTCAACCACACGAACATAACGCAAGCTGTCTCCATATTCTCTAGCAGAGGTTTTCTTAGGGTGCTTAGGACACTGGCTGTCTTATAGCCCTACACCGTGCCCTCAGTGAAGCCATTAAAAGGACTGCATCAAAGCTGTAGAGTTCTTTTAGTACCCCAACAAGTACTGCACATTGAAAACTGCATTCCTATTCACCACAAGTAGAGACTAAAGGTGTTTCGTAGTCACTCCAAGTGCTGTGTAAGAATATGGAGACTGGCTTACTGCATGGCCTCCTCCAAGGGAAGCAGGCCCCTCCATACCTTGCTGGCCAACTGCGATACCCCCACGGTGACCTCCTCAAAAATTTTCCCCTCTTTCACCTAATGAATCAAAGTATTGGTCATTAGTCATCAAACAGAGCACTGCTGAAGCCTTAAGACAAGTTCTCTTGTGGTATCAGCTAGTAACAAGAAATTAACGAGAACAAAAACCTGACGTGAAGCACAGCAATCCTAAGTCAAGGCTAACAAGTTTAAGATAAGAATAATAATCCATTAAGATCATAATAAATCCATCGATCTCCAGCAGAAGAAACCTCAACCCTTTGGAATACGTTGAAATGTTCTATGGGCATACACAGAATATGAGGGAAGCAGCGTTACAGTAAAAACAAACACACTCCCCCCAAATTTCGCCCTACCAATAACATTCCTAAGCACTATGAAAGAAACTGCGGATAATTTGGGGGGAGGACGAACCCAATTAGCATTTCAAATCACAGAAGGATCCAAGGAAAGAATGCTGAATTCATACAAGCAATGCAAGGGGATTTCTGTTGTTACTAAAATATGCTTTTCAAACTGGAAATTAACCCACATCCCAAAGCGGTGGCATCGCTTCTCTCTGGAAAGCAACGCCAGGCTGCTTTATCAAAACCCCTCCAGGTGGGGAAATGGCGTGGAGGTAAATAGGTCACCATGCTGTCACAAAAGGCTTCACAATTTTGGAGCTGATCCAAAATCCCAGGAGCACAGAACAAACACAGATGGGGGAGATGGAGAAGTCCTGTTTTCTTCTTTTAACCAGAGGAAACAGGAAGGCAACATTTGATGTGAGGTGAACCAGGGGGGCCTGCCTGCAGCAAGGGGTGCAGCTTAGTGATCCTTGAAGTCCCTTCCACCCCTGGCCACCCTACAACCCTAAAACTGGCGCTGTCAGCTCTCACTAAGCATTCAGGAGGACTGCCTGCCTTGCTTTTTGGTATGGCCACTTCCTACAGTCACCCAGCAGGCTGTGTGTGCTTTCAAAGTGCCATTAGCTATATGTTTGTGGTCAGTAATAACTGTATGAAGAAAAACCTCCTTCACGCTATCTGTGTTTCCCAGAAATATCACAACTAAAACATCCCAGTGTTACTTCAGACTGCATTTTGCTGATGAATGCATGCAAATCTTGGTACCAGACACCAGAAGATTCTGCACAAATACCAAGCAAAGGTTGCAAGACTTATTTTCTTATTTCTATTTGATAACCTGGCTCCATTCACCCTATGTACACACACACACAGCTCCAAACTTTACTGCCTCTGATGAGGCAGCAGATGAACAACAGTGGCTTGAAGATGCTTGGCTGAAGGTAAAAACTACTGATATGCAGAGAGGGGAAAAGACCATCAACTTAACACCCAAAGTTATTAGTATTTACAGAAATGATTTCTCCATCCATTTAGAGTGTATTTCTCTCTTAGCCCATCTTCCATTACTGAAACCATGTACAAGAATATCTAATGGTAAAGACTTCAACAGACTCTTGTGGACACAGAAAAGCAGAGCAGGGAGAAATGCACTCATTAACCCTCCTATCAACCCAACAGAAGGACAGACTGACAGTTTGGGAAGCAGTGATAGGAGGATACAATCACTCCCTGGTCATTGTGATCATATTCTGTAAGGAATTTACTAGTTCCAAAGTTACCTTTTCCTGTGCGGGTTTGAGAACATTTTCATTTAATGTCTGACCTAACTCTGATGCCTATTTAAAAAGCAAAACAAAAACAAAGTCAGTTATATTTTCCTTTAAACAAAAAACAACAACAACAGCACAGCCAACGTTTTGGGCAGACCGGTTTCTCAGCAGTATCTCCAACACCACACGAAGCCTTAAGCTCTGATTCGTACAAGCAGGACGAGCTGAAAGCACACACAGTACAGGGCTGAGGAAAACCAACCAAGACCAGAGGCGCGTGGCAGAGGGTTGCTGGGGCTGCCCAGAGCCAAAGCAAAACCTGACCTTGCAGCAGGAGCAGAAGCAATGGATCAACCAGCAATAGCCTAAGGACAGCCCCCTGCTGAGCCCACAGCTGAGAGTTCGGAAAGATCGACTTCATTCACTCTAATTTTTTCCTGCTCTCCCCCACTGACATCACATGCCGAGTTACAGCTGTTCTGATCATTTTTCACCAATCCTTCTGCCTGCAGCGCTGCTGGTGCTGTCTGTTAATGACAAGCCAGTGGTTTCTAAGCCATACGCAGGAGGCAACGTTGTGACAGAAGACTTCTACGATCTCTTTTCAGGCTGCAGGTAGGCAGGGAGAGGAAACAACACACTTCAGAACAGCCCAGCACAAGATGCATAAGGACCTCGGTATGGGCATCTTACAGAACTGAGCCTGCAGCATATGTCACAAAGTGACAATTCTGACCAGGACAGCAAAGTTTGCAAATGCTTCACACTGTCTGCGCTGGAAGTGAGGCTAAGGAGTGCTCAGGAAAAAACAGCAGAGGGGATTGAATAGGATTCTTCAAATATGACAGATCCCTCTGAGTGCTGAGCCTGTCACACTGAGCAGATGTTACCTAACAGAAGGTGGAACAGACTACAGGTTAAGCCACGCTAAACGAAACTATTGTTTGTAGCAGCATGAATTCTGATGTAAACCCACATCCTCAAGCACACTATTTCATAAATGAGGTTTGGGTATGTTTCCTTTGAAATCACTATCTTTGCTACTGCTGATTTCGGATAGCACCATTACTAACACTACATCACGGCGTGTTTACTAAAGAGCCTGCCTTCAAACAGCACCCCAGGGCAGTTCCTTGAATACTGCATTCCTGAATCAGACATGCAAAAGGAAATCCTGAAATTGG
>PPHD01017495.1:0-15016 GCA_002909625.1 Bambusicola thoracicus
AAGCTCTGGAATAGGCTCCCCAGGGAGGTGGTTGAGTCACCATCCGTGGAAGTGTTTAAGAGCCGTTTGGACGTGGTGCTCAGGGACATGATTTAGCAGAGGGTAGTTAGAGTTAGGGTACTATGGTTAGGCTGCGGTTGGACTTCATGATCCTTGAGGTCCCTTCCAACCTGAGTAATTCTATGATTCTACGATTCTATGACAGCGATACTTCAGCTGGTAGGTGGCAAACATTATTGCAGTGACACACTGTTACGTAATTAATATATGAACTAGTTTGACCGCTGAGTGCACAGTGATCAATACTTAATCATATTCCCAGGCTATACAACATCAGTCAGAAATTGAATTGAGTAGACAGAGCAGATACATAACTTCAGGGTATAAAACTAATCAGTCAAGTGGCATTTGCACAGGAGCATGCGCAGAGCAGAGACCAGATCACATCACAGATGTCTTCAAAGTGAAGGAGGAAGCAGAACTTAGCCATGAGGGTCAGAAGAATGTCAAAACTGACTGAAAGTATAGGCTCAAGTGCCTGAAAGATAAGGATGAAGCTCTTGTACTTACAGAAGGAGGAGAAAAGCATGAACAGTTAGGGAAGGAGCATTACATGTAGTAAGACACCCACAAGGCACCCGTCAGGCGACAAGAGGCTGTCCACTCAGGCTTCTTCTTTCCACAGGGCACATGAGGAACAGATAAGGTAAGTTTTATACCCTTTTTTCATTAGCTGTTAAGGAATAAGTAATTACAGGCAAAACTGAATGCACAGAATAATGCACAGAAGAGCTGGAAGTTTCTTTCCCCCTCCATCATTTCCTCAGTTCGCTACAGGGATATCAAATACTTTACCCAACCACCTTCCCTTTCAGAAATATCTGTGTTCCAGCCAATCAGTGCTCTTCAGAAAAACCTGAACCAACTAATTCTTCAACAGGGCAGACATCCCAAAAGCAACATCGAAGCTTGATCTCTGCAACTCAGCCATTCTCTGTGGCAGCCACTGCTTCAGAGGCAGTGAGAAGCACAGATTTGAACACGCACAAATTAGAAGTGGACTGCCTGTAATTTACTCCTCCAGCCCTCCCTATCTGACAAATATCCAGAAGCAAAACACACAACGGAGGTCTCTGTGTGGAGGAAAGGAAGCACATGGGTGAAACTGCAGGAAATCCTATGCTAACTCTTGAAACATTTAGTTTCCCTGTCTTTCCATGCGAGATTCATGAAATTAGCCCCTGAAGCCTGCACTATTTTGCAGCTGTGAGTCCTGCTCCAAATGTTGCAATCTAGAGAGAAGGAAAGGGATTTGACAAGTGGCCCTGACTGAAGGTACTCCTTTAATACTGCCACACCCAGTAGCTATCTCAGGATGCCTTTCTACCATGGCTGCCCTTTCAGAAAGCAAAGGGGATCCCTGATCAGCAGGAAAGAGTACCTTCTCTTCTTGGCCTCTGGCTCAGTCTGCCACTAAGCTTCAGTAATGAAGCAGAAATCACAGAATCATAAAGGTTCAAAAAGATCACCTAGTCCAACCATCAACTCATCCTGCCATGCCCACTAAACCATGTCTCTCTGTTACACTTCTTGAATATTTCCAGTGACTGCGCCACTTCCCTGGGCAGCCAGTGCCAACACATCTGTACCAATCTTTCTGAGAAATTTTTCCTAATATACAACCTCAACTTCCTCTGGCACAACTTGAGACCACCAGCTCTCTTCCTATCACTGTTACCAGGGAGAGGAGGCTAACCCCCATCTCATCATAACCTCCTTTCAGGCAGCTGTAGAGAGCAATAAGGTCTCCCCTGAGCCTCCTCTTCTCTGAACAACCCAGCTCCCTCAGCTGCTCCCTATAAGACCTGTGCTCCAGATCTGTCACAGTTTCATTGCCCTTCTCCGGACATGCTCCAGGGCCTCAATGCCTTTCTTGTAGTGAGGGGTCCAACACTGAACACAGCACTTGAGGCGTGGCCTCACCAGAGCTGAGTACAGAGGGACAACCACCTCCTGCTCCTGCTGGCTGCACTATTTCTGATACAAGCCAGGATGCCGTGGGCCTTCTTGGACACCTGGGCACACTGCTGGCTCATGTTCAGCCAGCTGTTGTAACAACCTCAGATCCTTTTCCTCTACACAGCTTTTCAGACACTCTGTCCCAAGCCTGTAGCAATACATGGGGTTGTTTTGATCAAAGTGCACGACCTGGCACTTGGTCTTGTTGAAACTTCCAACCATTAGTCTGTCCAAATCCCTCTGTAGGGCCTTCCCACCCTCGGGCAGATCGATGCTTCCTCCCAACTCGGTGTCATCTGTGAACTTACTAACGTGTGTGAATCCTTCTTTGTTTTTTCTCTCAAAGCGTGCTTTCTGAGGCATTTCTTGCGATAAGACTCTGACTTAGATGAGAGATGGGTGTTGCCGTGTGGCAATACATCACTGTGTGGACCATTTTACATTTGAAAGCATTTCTCTGGAGCTGTTTGCCTCCGGAAGAGAGCGCTCAGGAGTGGTTACTGGCGGAAGATCTGGCCTGACACTAAATAGCCTCAGCTTGGTGTGGGAAAACTGGGGAATGATACCATCGTGTCCTGTGAAAAACAGGATGCAGATGGGCATCCCTGCTCCCTCTTATCTGCTGGCAAGGCCCGGAAGATGGTAACAAAGCAGTTTCTGCTGAGATCCCAGAGCCAGTAGCTGCCACTCTAAGGAGAGCTGACTCAACCACTTTGGACTTATAAGTTTGTACTGCCATTGCAGTCATCATTGCAGTCGTTGTTGCCATGGTCACCATTGTCAACAGAACACCCGATGACCCACCACTACTGAAGATCAGTGACTGAACTACAAACCATATTGGACCATGGTGGTAACTATCTCCCTCTTGCTTCCTATAAGGACTCCTTGCTTCTATTTCCTATCTTTTCTATCACCCTTCTCCCCTTCCCCATCTCCCTGAACGACTAGGATTTGTAATAAACTGGTCAGACCAACATTTGAACTGTTGTTTATCTCATGCCGGGTATACACACATCAAAGAACCTCCTCTCCCTCTGATAAATTGGAGTGAGACATAAGGGTATACTCAATCCCCTAATCCAGATTATCAATAAAGATATTAATATTGTGGCTATTGATGACTACAGGTTGTCCAGAAGGAACAGGTGAGACAGGAGGTGAGAAGGTGTTGTCTTCTACATCAAGGAAGGAATAGAGTGTGAAGAGCTGTCCCTAAAAAATGGCTGTGAGTAAGATGAAAGCCTGTGAGTGAGAGTTACAAACCAAGGCAACAAAGGGAGTGCTGTGGCTGGGGTCTACTACAGGCCGCCTGATCAAGTCTTCTTCCTCCAGCTACAAGAGGCATCATGATCACAAGTCTCTTGCCCTGCTGGGGGACTTCAACCACCCTGACATCTGATGGAGAAGCAGCACAGTAAACTGTAGGCAGTCCAGGAGGCTCCTGGAATGCATCAAGGATAACTTTGTGACCCAGGTAATAGACAGCCCCAATGCGGGGGGATGCAATGCTGGACCTGTTGCACACCAATGCGAGTGATGTGATTTGTGACATTAGGATTGGAGGCTGCCTGGGCTGTAGTGACCATGAGATGGAGGAGTTCACACTTCTGAGGGACAAGTAATCTGGGAGGAATATAGGGATGCTGCTGTGTAGGGATGGGGTCAGGAAAACCAAGGCCCAACTGGAACTGGACTTGGCAAGGGGCACAAAGAAGAGCAAGAAAGCCTTCTAGAGGTACATCATCCAGAAAAGGAATATCCAGGGGGGCTTAAAGACAAGGAAAAGGCTGAGGTATTCAGCAACCTTTTTGCCTCAGACTTCACTAATGACTGCTCTACATACAGCAAGCACCTCAAGCAGATGGTTCAGAAGATAGGAACTGGGGGAGCAATGCTCCTCTCACTGTTTGAGAAGATCAGGTTCGTGACTACCTGAGGAACCAGCACATCCACAAGTCTATGGGACCCGATGTGAAGCATCCCAGAGTCCTGAGGTAATTAGCTGATGTAGCTGCCAAGACACTCTCGATGGTCTCTGAAAAGTTATGGTAGTCAGCTGAAGTCCGTGCTGACTGGAAAAAAAGATAATGTCACACCCATTTTTAAGAAGAGTAGAAAGGATGACCCAGAGAACTACTGACAAATTAGCTTCACCTCAGTGCAGGGGAAGATCACAGAGAAGATCCTTATGGAAGCTATGCTAAGACACGTGGAAGAGAGGGAGGTGACGGGAGACCCAGCATGGTTTCACTAAGGGCAAGTTCTGCCTGACCAATTTAGTGGCTTTTTATGATGGCATAACTGCATCAATGGACAAGAGAAGAGCCACTGATGTCATTTATCTGGCCTTCAGTAAGGCCTTTAGCATGGTCCTCCACAACATCCTCTCCAAATTGGAGGAATATGGATTTTATGGGTGAACTGTTTGATGGACGAGGAACTGGTAGCAAGATCATACCCAGTGAGTGATGGTCAATGGCTCAGTGTCTGGATGGAGATAACTGATGAGTGGTGTCCTCCAGGAGTCAGTACTGGGACCAGTGCTTTAACATCTTTGTCAGTGAGATCAACAATATGATCAAGTGTGCCCTCAACAAGTTTGCAGATGACAACAAGCTGTGTGGTGCAGTCAACATTCCCAAAGGACAGGATGTCATCCTGTACGACCTAGACAGGCTCAAGTAGTGGGGCCAGGAGAATCTCATGAGGTTTACCAATGCCAAGTGCAAGATCTTGCACTTGGGTCATGGCAACCTCCACACCAGTATAAACTGCGCAATGAAAGGATAGAGCACAGCCCTGTCAAAAAGTATTTGGGAGTACTGGTGGATGGCATATGGACATGAGCCAGCACTGTGCCCTCACAACCCAGAGAGCCAACTGTATCCTGAACTGCATCAAAAGCAACGTGGCCAACAGGGCGAGGACGGCGATCCTGTCCCTATGCTCTGCACTGGTGAGATCTCACCTGGAGTGCTGTGTGCATACATAGAGTCCTCAGTACAGGAGACGCACAGACCTGTTGGAGCACCTACAGAGGAGGGCCACAAAAATGATTCAGGACACGGAATACCTCCCACATGAGAACAGACTGAAAGAGTTGGGGCTGTACAGCCTGGAGAAGAGAACGTTCTAGGGAGACTTGGTAACATCCTTTCAGTATCTGAAGGAAGGTGTTGTGGTTTTGTGGTTCTGGTTCCATGGACTGCCTTTTATGGGCATTTTGGGTCCTCAGAGGGGAGGGGAGGAGTGGCATTCCCAGAGGACCTGGGGCACAGAGGAAGAAAGGTGGGAGCTTCTGGCAGGACAGCAGTCACTCTCCCTCTCAGTTTGCCACGGAGAAAAGCACATGCTTCCCCTACTAGCAGTCTACTAGCGTAAGACCTCGTATTTTGGACACTCTTCTCTCTCATTTTGTTTGGTTTTGATGGATTTAGTAAATTACCGTTCCTCCTCAGATCACTGCCATTGTTTTTTTTTTAAGGCCCATCTGCTATCTGCCTACCCTTCCCTTTCTTCCCCTCTCCCGGAGCACACCAGTGCCTTGCCTCCTTACTCATGGGCTGGGGCCGGCTGCGCCTGCAGACGGTGGGGTAGTTGTTTTTTTTTTTCCCCCTCTCTCTTTTGTCTCCCTCTGGGCTTGTGCCCCTGTCATGGACTCAGATTTAGAGATAACTCCATGACAGGAGGCAATAAGAAATAAGGGCACAGACACTTTAGCAGGATCTGCTATTCCAATAGGAATGGTTTCAGACTAGAAGAGTGGAGATTTAAATAGGATAATAGGGAAGAAGTTTTTTAGAATAAGGCACTGGAACAGGTTGCCCAGGGATATGATCGGAGACATTCAAGGTAAGGCTGGACCAGGCTCTGATCATCGTGATCTAGTTGTATATGTATCTATATCATCACAGGGGAGTTGGACAAGATGACCTTTAAAGGTCCCTTCCAACTCAAACAACGCTATGATTAAACAGGACAGGCCCCAGTACTGACCCCTGAGGAACACCACTTGTGACCGTTTGCCAGCTGGATTTACCTCCATTCACTACCACTTTCTGGGCCTGGCCCTCCAGCCAGTTCTCTACCCAGTAAAGAGTGTACCTGTCCAAGCCACAGGCTGGCAGCTTCTCCAGGAGAATATTATGGGAGACAGAGTGACAAGGAAGCTAAAAGTCAACTTTTCTGTTTTTCTACCCCAGAACACCTCCCATTAAACAGAAACAGTGCCTAAGACTCATCAACCTGAGCTTCCACGAACCTGTTTTGCCAGAAAAACATGTCAGGCAAGAAACAAAAAGCCTGCAGAGCAGGCAGCCACACCTAAGGTGTGTAACCCTCAGCTTCTGCTAGACTTGTGCGTGCATCAAGGAAGGAACCTTGACTCAAAAAACTCTCCATTCAGTGCATGTGATTTTGTGGCATACAGCCTTCCACAGCGCGCTTGTATACAGTTCTTGTTTCCAGCATGCCACTTAATATGCCAGTGCCCTACCTACTGTTAATGAGATTGCTCCCCTCAAGCAGTAGATGTCCTTCAGTAAAGCAAAATCACTTGCTTCTACACAAAACTCATGGACCCAACATTCACATAAAAAAACAACAATATCTGAGCAACACAAATGCAAGAGAGCTGCTTTACATCTCCAGCATGACTTTCCACCAGAGTGCAAGTCTGTGAAAAGTACAGAGCTGTCTATTTAGATATATTCCTCAAGACCTGCTGGGAGGCTCATTGTGAACCTGAAGAGTAGGGAACAGATAGACAAGGTGCTGACCTGCCCCAGGAACACAATATTGGATTGCTGATCTCTAATGGAACTAAAGAAAAAAAGAATCAACTGTGATCGACTGCTCTGTTAACAACAGAGAGACAGGGCTGTTTCCCCTGGAAAGATTGACATGGAACATGAAGCAGTATCAATACCAGCAGCACATGACACTTGAAAACTTGGCATGGAGACAACAGCAGGCAGACTCTAGGAGAGAGCAGATCAGGGTGAGGGGAAACAAGAGCTTAGCTAACCTAAGAGCTTGCTGCAGTCCCAACACTCCTCTACCATGCCTCCCACACAGCCTCCCTCCCCAGTTCTGGTGTGCCCCTGCCATGAGAAAACATAGCTCACTTCTATTCGGGTTAGTTCTCTGCTGGTTTAGCAAGCTGATGCAAACAATAACTGCAGCAGGTACAGAAGACCACGCAGTCAGGAATAAGCCACGTCATTATCACCAAGCAGTAGCAAGTTGTTTTGAGATTGCTGAACTGATCATTCAGACTTCACCCCAGAGATTGGAAGCATCTATCATGTGTGAGATAGAAGTCAAAGTATATCAGTAACAACCTGACCACAGGCCAACAGTTGTCTTTATTCCAGCCTGACATGAATGAACACATGAGCATTCCACATCCTCTGGTTGGGCTCACAAGGGAGGACAGAAAGAACTTCTGTCTGTAGCTCAGAGGATTCTGCATTGGCAGTACCTACAGCCTTCTATTTCCTCAAATTCACTACTTTGTTTTTCAGAAGTTACTATGCACTGGAGACTGTACGTGCTTAATTATAACAAAGTAATAAACAATTCATTGAAATAAGTCAATGTTTGGCATGGGAGAAGGAACAGGGAACTAGCAGGAGCTGACATGACACCACAGCTTAATTTCCTGCCCTGACTCACAAACTATTTTGACTCCAGAAGAGTCACACTGTTAGGCCACAATGAGGGTTAAGAAGAGGGAAGCAGCTGGCAGAGGAGTTCTAAAAGGACAACCTGAACGCATGCTCTGAACAGAGAGCTTTTGGGAATTATACCTGACCTTATCTCCCAAACCAATGTGTTGAAAGAGTGATGATGGACACTACCATAGGATCTCCTCCCTTTCTTCTTCCTCAGTAATTCATTCTTTCCATCAGCAAGCCAAGGCATACTTCATGCAGACCCCTACTACGCACTACCTAAGCATCTCACATGCAAGGTCTTCAAAGATATCTGCAGAGGTAAAGCCCTGCAAAGGGCTGCTTTAGAAATTGTCGTAAGACAATAAAGATAGTACAGGCAGGCAGCCACAGCAATCCAAGGTTTTGCAATGTGCTGAGACTGAGCATCAGAACTGCATTTACCACAGTCACTGTGTGGACCAGTACTTTGTTAGCTAGGTCAGACAGTTTCCTGTTCCTAACAAACCCTCTGTGCTGAAATCCACATAAGCCCACATAAAACCGGGGTAACAAGTTGGAAGTTTGCGATTAAGCAAGCTAGCAAAGAACAACAGTAAAGAGAAGGTGAAATTGAAGGGCATGTCCTGCTTCTAGCTATACAATAGAGCAAGACTGAGCAGTGTAGTATGTTCAACATTATTACCATGCCAAAACGGCCATAACATTTAAACAAACCTGAACTGCTGCAAAAATCCTGCTATAAGATGTCTCATTGCTTCAGCTCTCATGCTGACATGACACATCATGCCAGGGCTGGGGAAGACTGCATGAAACTTCTCCCTTCAGGTCAAGGCTTGCCACAGGACAGCTCACCTCAGATCACTTGAAACACCCTTCCCTTCAAGTAAGTTGTGTATGCAAGGACTAGTTATATCATTTTGAAACTGTTACATAAATATCTCAATATCTACAAAATAAAACATACCAGGAGAAAAGCTACTTTTATTCAACATCATTCTCTGCTTTTTTGGTAAACAGGTAAGTCTGACCAATCAATGGAGCATTTACCCACAATTTGTTAATGCTGTTCTGTAATCTTTGTCTTACAATACAGATTCCACTTCCTGTCTATTGCAAATCCAGAGCAAGATTCTGACCTTTTCCTACAATGGAAGTAGCTATTTTGGTATTTGCTGTCACCCAGTAGAACTAAGAGCATAAGAAGGAGATTACTAATTGCACAATGAACTATCAACTGTTCTGACAGGACAGGAAACAGCAAGCATAAACTGAAGCACAGAAGGTTCCATCTGAGGAAACACTTTTTCCACAATGCAGGCGGCTGAGCACTAGCACAGCTCACCCTGAGATGCTGGAGAGTGTCACTCCTTGGAGATGCTCAAAACCTGTCTGATCTAAGTCAAACACTGACTTTGGCTCACTCCACAGTGCTGACCAAGATGCTCTGGGAAAGTGTCTATGGGATGACAGAAAGTTCATAGGTTGCAGGAAGGGCCACACTCAGACATTTATCAGACTTATCCTTTGCTGGGACAAAGGGACAGGACGCATGTTCCTCTGTGCCTGATCCTGGCTGGGACCAAATAACAAAGAAGCTTGTCTCGTTTCTCACAGAAAGGCAGTATTTTTGCATCTTTGTACTTTACCTGAGTTAGTGTCACCAATAAATGCCTACCATGTTCAGCAGACAAATTTCTTCCCACGTTTTTTTTTTCCTTGCTAGTTAGTTCCATGACAGACCTGAAGGCTAGCAGGAAGTGCAAGGAGAGAAGAAAGCAAGTGCATTCTAATAACTGCAAAACAGACTGGGAAGATTAAGTGATGCTCAGTTAAAAGTCGTACAAATAGAAGTGAAGAAAGAAGCCCAAAGCCTAATCTGTTCCCTTGACATCCTTTACACCAGCTCCTTCCAGTAGGGCTGCCATAGAACTTATTGAAGTCAATTGTGCAAGATCAGATTACTAACACTTTCATTTAACTTTTAAAAATTGTACTAGGAATAAAATGACAATGTTATGATTATACAGACAAACAGCACAATTACCATGGGAATGTAGGTTTCTGCAACTTCAGGAGACAAAAAAAGTCATTGGAGTTGTGGTTTAGGGGGAATATCTAGCATTCATGCAGGCTCTTTGAGGTGCACAGAGCACCAGTGCTGTGATGTGCATGGCTACATACCTCCTGATGCAAAGACAGACATTACTGCAGTGTAAAAGGACCAAGTGGTAGAATAGATGAGAACACTAAATGTCATACATCCTCTTGTACACCTCTCTTGGAATCTTTGCTCACCCTTAAACCAGCATCTTCTATTTCCATTTCATTTCTGGCACATATTTCATTGGAAGAGACTAGTAATGAGTCTAATTTCTGTACATCTCTGTAACAATTGTATTTACTAAACTTCCTCAGCTTCCCCTTTCTCAAATAGTCATCTTTTACAGGCAAATGAGCTCTGATTCATTTAAACATCACTCATATTCCACGTCTTTACCATTAGTGCTGAAAGGCTTAACCACAGATAAACAAGAATGCTCTGAAATGACTGCATTTGACTGCAAGTGCTGTTATTAATTCAGATCTCCAGACTAGCTTTTTTTTGTCCCTGTGCCAAAGATGATCCCTGATGTCATCTTCTACAAGCTCACAGCCTCAAGTATTTAGGCAATGCCTATGCACCAGTGGAAACAGAAGCAAGAGAAATGTTTCTTCTAGAGATACTTCTTTACTACCCTGATCAGTATTCATGAGGCAATTGCTTTCCATCTTTCTTAGAGCTCATTATGACCACAACAAAAATTCCACTGGGTTATTTTGATTAATTCTGACAGATTCTCTTGAATGTCTGTTCTTAGGCTTCCTGTATTATGGGTTCTTTTCCTCGCTCTTCACATACCACATGTTGACAGGGAAATGAAAACAGTTATCACATGCCAGAGCTTGCCCTTGATTTTTAAGGCTTTGTGGTAGATTAGTGTGCTGTGCTCCTCCCATCTCCATGCTGTCCTCTCTATTGCACAACCATTCGTCAAGGAGTTAATCCAGCCATCTGCAGCTGTCAGGGCTGCTGCACACCAGGAAACCCAAGCACCTAACAGTTGAGAGCACAAAGCGAACACAAAGGGCAACCATAAGCTCTGTCACTGGACAGTCATATATCAAATGTAATCACATTAACTCCTTTTACATGACAGTCTGCTCAGTCAACATAAACGAGATAATTTTGGCCCTAGATGTGGAGGAGAACTTGACAGCTCAGCCTGTACGATGCCTGCAGATTTTCATCACTTATATAATCTAAGCACTGTTAGATCCTGGTCACGTTTCTATCAGTTGGTTCTCACACCACTTGCATTCTAAGTGGCTTTATAAACTGCTGCACAGAGGACTGTATTGCTGACATAACTGTACGGAAAGAAGGAGGGTGAAAGTATCCAGGTAAGCTTCCCAAATGATTTGTAACAGGCACATCTTTGACATCCAGCCCTCAACTCATTGCTCAGCTTTGCCTACAAGCAGTGAGGCAAAAAGCAACACACAGTACGAGCCATGCACAGCACTGGTGGTACCTCACTACCCATTCATCCGCCTTCCTGGTTTTGGAGCACCTAAAGCAGATCTTAAAATTGGAATGCATTCAAAGATTCTGCTAAAGAAAAATCTCTTGAGAAGTACAGGGCAAGTAATTCATACCACTCTGGTCTGCTTCTGATTGGAAATACCAGAAGCCTGTACAGGACAAAGGTGATCCATTTTCCACATTAAGATCACATGATTTTAACAGCCCTTTAGCCATTCAAGTAATCAAAGTGACAGAGTTCTGTCAGGTTTTTGTTTTTGTTGTTGTTGTTGCTGATTATACAGCCCAATCAGACTAATCCATCATCTTTTCATCCAGGTAAACTGAAATTCATTATGAAAACACTAATTTCCAGCACTTCTACTCTCCTTCCCTCCTCGTGCTCTGCAAGTGGAACTGGTCTGAACATGCTTCACCACCTCTTTCAGTCTCTGACATTTCCTACTGCTGCTGGTTTTATGCTGTCTCAACTGCTCTTCTGCTTCAGCAAACAATTCAGAGTTCCAAAAAGCCCTGAGGCAGTAATGCCATCACCAGCTCTGCCATCTTAGGCAGCACACTGCAGCTGGGTAACTTCTCGCTCTCCCTACAGCCCAGCCCTACATTCCCCTTCTGCCTTGCCCCACACAGCCCCGCAGCAGGGCCCAGCCCTGAGACAAACCTCAGCAGATACCTCCTACAGCCATCTTCAACTCCTGCCAAAGCTGGACCCTGCAACCCTTCTGGGGACCCATCATTATTTTCACATAAGACAATTTCCTTTCTTCAAAAAGTCTTAAATTAGAGCAGGCCTCTCTAATCAAATATACCTGTTCAGCTAATTTAAACGAAGATTAAATTCTAAAAAAAAAAAAAAAAAAAAAAGAAAAAGAAAAGAAAATAAGGAAAAAAGAAAAGAAAAATGAAGATCTGGGCCCTCTAGGAGAAAGGGGACCTAACATTTTCTCCATACTGTCACCTCTCCCCCTTTCCTTCCTTTGAACTTGCAAGACAGGGTCCATTACCCATTTTGGAATGACATTCTATGGCAGAATCTATTTTACAGCTATTTTTAAAAACAGCAGGGCTCCATTGCATTGTCCTTCATGCTGTCAGTAGCAGGCAAAGACAAGCCTCAATGAATGGCATACACTACTGCCCAGACTTTATAACACATTGGTGTTAGCATGAACGGATGCCCTCAGCACAGCTCCCTCTATACAATCTACTTTCCCTGATGAGCTCAGTAATGATGGAAGAAAGCTGCCGAAGGAACAATCATGTTACTTTAAGAAAGCAAGGGGTGAGGAGGGATGAAAGCAGAGTAAGTTCTTGTTCTTATCTGACGCACTCTCAGCTTTCAGGACTACCAGACATTTAGCATCGCCTCCATCTTCACAGCACCAAAACACAGAGCTTTGAGATGTGCCTGCCACTCACGACAGCTTCAGGAAGACACTTCCCTGCACTGTGCTCATCACTCCATGCTCACAGAGCAATGCTGTCCTGTACAAAGCATGCAGGGGCACTCACTGACTCCAGACAAACCCAAGGAATTCATTCAGATGGAACCATTTCTGTATGGAAAGTGTTCTTTGAACCAAAAAAAAATACATTTTCCCAAATGACTGACTTGCAATACTTGCAATACCATGTGCAAAACACAACCACTGAGAACACAGCCTTCCCAGCAAAATATCTAGCAAGTTATTAAAAAAGAGAGACTTTCTTTCATTAGAAAAAAAAAAAAAAAAAGCCAACATAAAATCATTTCATATTGTGTTGATTGCACTGGAGACACTGGCATGAAGATCACTTCTTCATGGTGATGAGGACTATGGATTTTCCTATATGGACCAAATAGTCAAACAGGTTTAGCCACCGTGCACCTACAGACTCATCACTGGCGTAATACTGAATTTAAGCTCTTCTATCTTATTGACAGGATATTAATTTTTATCTCATGTTCTAAGAGCTGCCCAGCGCCACGCTTCACTTCTCATTTTTCTGGCTTCGTTCAGTTTCCTTTTCCTGACAGGGAACAATCCATTAGTCCTACCTTTGCTGAGGTGTCACAGCTAAGATATGAATAAATGCCAGCTTCTTGGTGGAACGCAACCCAGAAAGCACTACCTTTTCCAGGAGAGAGGATTGATCCAAACTGCTGTGCTAGGAACAATGCTTGCCAGTATCAAGAAGGTTGCTCCATTTGCAAGGTCTGCAGACTCAAATATCTCTACCTTTAAAACACTGTAGGACAGAGCTGAGCAGCCAAGCACTCTGTCAGGGTACCCCACTCGCATGAGGGGCACATAGCCCCTAAAACACATGCAGGGACCTGTGACTTGAGCCCCA
Source organism: Bambusicola thoracicus (assembly GCA_002909625.1). Taxonomy (NCBI): domain Eukaryota; kingdom Metazoa; phylum Chordata; class Aves; order Galliformes; family Phasianidae; genus Bambusicola; species Bambusicola thoracicus. The sequence continues at coordinate 13,618 of PPHD01017495.1, forward strand.
GCAGAGCATGTGAAGATATATCCCTTATGATGAGGGAGGGATAGAAATCTGCAGGACACCATGCAAACACCCAGAACATTCTGGAAGAGTCAGAAGGTTGTCTTGTCCCCCCTGCCAGCTCTCATGCATGGTCTGCCATTCTAGGCACAGGAGCTTCGGAAAGAAAAGATTCACCAAAGGTTCTCAAGGCAAAATCTATTTGTACATCCTCTGAAAAATTGATTTTTTTCTAGTGAATGTAGTTTGCTTCCACTGAGAACCTTGCAAAATTAGAGCTGTCTGTTGGAACAATGGTTGATGCTGATAAAAAACAGAAAAAATCATTTTTCTTGCTATTCCAGCTGCCCCCAACCAACTCACTCCTCCCAGAGAGGTTACCAGTGTGTAAAATATTGCTAATAAACTAACCATGCACTGGAGATGTTTGCTCCTAGCCAGGACTTCCACACAGCTCTTTCTAAAGCCAGAAATACACTACCTGCAAAAACCAAAACAGAGCTACAGCCTTCTATAAAACACAGTGAAGAGAGAAGGGATACTAGCAGATCTTAACTAAAGATTACTTTCAGCTGAAAAAAGAAGTCTGGCTCTTTAACATTTTCTTCAAGCAGAAAAAGGTAGCAGCAGCAGCTGGGGTAGAGATATAAATCAATAGCTCCCTATGGACATAAAGGTCATGTAAGAATTAGGCTGAGAGAAAAACAAGTTAGCAGTGAAGCATTCCTTTGGATACTTCTCCACATGCAGTGTTAGCCGCTTGCGGTTTAATCCTACAGAAGCTCCATCTCCTTTGAGCTGGCAGCACTTAGAAGCATCAGGAAGCAGATTTTACTATCTCTGCTCTATGATTCTTCATACTGGGCAACATTTTCATATAAACAGCATTGTTTTATACACTCATCACATTTGGAAAAACTGAAGGAAGAACTGGAAAAACTTGTTTTGCGTTCTACAGAGCAAAAAAAATCATTCAAAAAATATAGGGCTGACCTAGAAAAAGGAGGAATTATTCTACCGCCCTCTAATGAGCACATCTAACATCTAAAACAGAGCACTCTCAGAGAGATGCTCTGCTCTGCCAGAGGCATGCACTGCTCTGCTACAGAGCTGTCAGCAATGAGGTCACAAATGCAGCAAGATCTACAGACATGCAGGAGAAACACCTGGATGGATCCAAGACCTTTTCTGTATTTTCCCAAGCTTTAACTAGAGTATATGACCATATCTGGTTCTGTTCTCCTTTCCCAAAGAGAGGGAAAAAGGGAGAAACTCCAACCCTCAGGACATAAGCAGGCATACCAGCAAGTCACCTTTGCAGCTTTCATGATCGAAACATGCACAACGGAGACATGGCAAAGGCAACTGTCACAGAATCACAGAATCACAGAATGGCTTGGGT
>PPHD01017496.1:0-15016 GCA_002909625.1 Bambusicola thoracicus
TTTTTTTAATTAGATTTGCCTTTGGGGGCAAATCCTATGAATCAGAACATAGCCTAAGCAAGCTGAGACCTACAGGAGCTACAAAGAGGTAATCTAGGCCTTGTGGCAGTTGAGCCCCTAGGTCTGGTAGAGGCTTAAGGCAAAATCTTTTACTTCTCAGGCTAGTTTCTGAGTGTCAGTTTCCCAGGTATAAACAAACCGTTTCTTTCTCCCACTCACTCTCTGTATAATCTTTGTAGAAGTGCTGCTAAGCAAAACTTTTTCTCATGTCTTGTTATGACTAGTATGTAACTCCTTTCTGAAAGCAAATGGCAATGCCTAAGTTGGAGCCATTTCTCCTTTCTATTGCCCCCTAGGCTGGTGCAAGACAGGAAGGAGTTCTGCCTTTTAGAAAGTAGGTATTTTTTGTGTAATCTACTCTTATTTTTGTTGCAGTGAAACTGCTGGGTTCCAGGTACTTGGTTGCTGTACTGGAGCTAAGGAAGAGTAAAGAAGATCACTGACTTAACATCTTTCTTTATTTTTCATTTATTAAGAGTTATGCAATCTTTACTATGTTCTTCTTTGTCAATTTTTTCCTTGTGCTTGTGTAGCAGTGCAGTTAATAACTTTCTGTTATACCTTTACATTTTTGTAGCGGTGAGTGACTGTGGTTTTCCTCAAGCAGCAGGTGTCTGAGTGCCCAGCAGAGGCTAGCACCAGGTTCTACTGGCAACTTAGAATAGCTGAAACAGTTCTGTGTTAAGAATTTGGAAGAATACCTACAGAATCTAAACAATTCATTGTGACACACAGGAGATCTTGCTGTCATGTATGTTGAGGAGACCTTATAATTAGATCCTTAGGGAAATGAATAAAAGGAGACTCCATTCTGCCCTTTCAAGTAAAATGTGGCCTTGCTAGTTAATAAATTTCAAGAATATCAGGTACAGTTGCATGAAACTCGCCTTTAGTGTTGGCAAAAAGGTTGACAACTTTTGCTAAGAGAGCACAAACGAAGGTGAGAACAGCCGTGATTAATCATTCCTTTACTTGAAAGTGGTTTTTATTTAAACCCATCCTCCTATTACATGTAGCTGCAAGCTTGTTAATGGCCTAAAACTTCTTGCTGCAGTGCCCTTAAGTAGTTTGGGTAGCTCACAAATATTACTTCAATTAAATCTTAATAGCACTGAGTTAGTGACTTTAACATAGCTAGCAAAGGATTAACTCCTCTAGTGTGAGTAAAGCTTTGTGAGACTGCTACATAAAGAAAAAGAAATATTTTCTTCAGAGCAGCAATCTGAAGGCAGAGTACAGCACAGTGTTTCCTTCTCTGCCACTACTCCCGACAAATTCAGCTGTGAGGGGAAAACATCTGTATCTCACTTCTTGACAATGTGTGAAATACCATTTCAGCATCCTCTTGTGCCAACTTAAATTACCTGGATGAATTGTCTGTTTTGCAACATAAGCAGAGCAGAGGGGGAACAACTGTAACTTCAATTTCAGTTCCTCTCTGGGCCAGGGCAGATTTAGTATTCTTTAGAAGGAATAACTTTACACATTTGGATACTGAATTAAAACGGTATGTACTAATAAACATCCAGTATAAATCAGGAATGGTGTTTTGGTGTCTAACTGTAGAGACAGTAGCAGGGCAAACGTACTACTCAGGGCTGTCTGTAGTCCTCACACCTTTTCTATGGCAGACTAATGTTTGATATTCAAGAGAGCAACAAGGATACCACACTGATATCCTGCATCAGCAGAACATTTTGCTACGCACATAGCTGAAAAGTACGAGCTACTGGACAAGAAGAATTTCAGTGTTAAAAAATTAAGGCTAGAGAAGAAAGTAATAACCGAGTGCTATATAGCCCACATGTGTAGGGGATGTATATTTGTGTGTGCATATGTATGAGCTTTCTCCATTGCGAATGTGTGTCCTTGAAGCACCATATCAAGCCAGAAAGAACTGTCAGGAAATTCTGATAATATCTTAAATTGTACCCGTGGAAATCAGGGTTTCTTGGTCTCCACAGCCTCAGTGCTTGTGGCTTCATGGCTCTTACTGCACCTTATCTGTCACTCTGTAAGTGTTTTGGCTGCTGAACTTCAAAATTTGTCAGTAGCCAAAAGCTCAAGCTAAGTAAGCATTCGGTACGTAGATCTAATAGTCAAACTTTTGGTGGATATAACTTGGTGCTGCCAAATTCAGGATTTTGTAATGCATCTGTTCTCAGTTAGTAGGTGTCAGGCCCTGAGTGCAGCCCCTCCCCTATCCTAAATGTTTGGCTGCCTCTGCTCAAAGCTAGATGTGATGTGGTATAGCTGTGTGACATGGGATCAGAGCACTCTGAAACTTCTGAAAACCTCATTTTTCCTTAGGAGCTGCTTTTAACCTCCATCCCATTGCACTTTCTTGAGCTTTTTTGCCTCCCCTGCGCCATTTACTGCACTGATCATGATCTTGACCCGCTGACTTTATTTCCAGACTTGAATGCAATTGTGTATGGATGGGTGACAGTTGCTGTGGTGTATCTTACCCTGGCTGCTATTTCTGACCTGCTCCACTCTTCTTGCTGAGGTACAGTGTGGTCGTGCCCTTTGTCAGCAAGGACACCGCCTGTGCATACCTAGTCATGCTCAGCTCCAGGCTGTCTGCCCATTCTGCTGCTCCAGGACACTGAAGCGAAGACTTCGCTTTCATTTATGATATTAAAAATGATTTGCAGATTAACTGTTTCATATTTCCCAGGAGTGAGTTTTTACAATACTTAATATCTATATGCTTTTGGAACGCACTAGTGTTTATGGTCTTCCTTGACAACCTCTGATACACCATACGAGGGCTGCATTTCCCCCCTCCCATCATTGTTACATAAAAATGGCTTGTTTTTGAGGGTAGTGAGAAACTTATGGTCAGACTTTGAAAACAAAATTGCAGCTACGCAGAGAAGCTTGGAGAGGTAGATGATTTAAAATAAATAAAATACTATGGAGGTAGTCATTAGGAATCCTGTCCATCGTGGCCTTATATATGCAAACTATCCTTAGAATATCCACGTATGCATCGGTTATGCCAGACTCTTGCTACTTTGTTGTGTATACAACATGTATTTCAAACATTAGTTTTGAGTTTGTTTTTCCTCCTATTTTAAAATGAGATCTCAGGACACACAAATCCTTGCTGTATTTCTTAACAGTATTTGTACAGTGAGTTCCCAATGCTGGTGGCTCTAAATAGGATGCCTGTATGAGGACTAAGGACTCAGATTCTAGCATCCACCAGGTGTCTCTGGATGTTGGTGGATCAGTACTATGACAATTTGAAAATTCATCTGCATTTGTTAGGAATAATGTTCTTTTGATTATAGGATTCCCTACTGCAATGGAATATGCTGCAGAAGAAATGCTTGTTTAATATGGGGTTGAATCACTGTAGTTACTGAAGACTTGAAGAAAATTTCAAATTATAATAATTTGTCTTTTTTTTTCTCTCCAGTAAAAAGTGTTTGTTTTTCCTATGCAAATATAATTTGGTAGTGCTGGTCAGTTAAATGGAGGAAAAAATTTCCGACTGCAAAGTGGGGATTGAATTGCATTCCAGTGCTTGACTTGAATATTTAGTTTTTTTATTTCAAGCTGTAAATAATGAAGTGTGCCACGCACCTTTTAAAATGCACATGACTACAATATGACAAGCTGTTTCTGAGAAGCTGAGCCAAGCTTGTCTGAGCAGACTCTCACTGGACTAAACTTCATTGAGCGTAAGTAGCAGATGCTGTACAGCAAAAGGATATGAAGCAGGAAGAAGACCTACCAGGCAGGCCAACAGAGCTGTAGAGAGGCAGCGTGAGAAGTTTCCTCTGAACAAAGTCTTGCACACATGTCCTTACTGTAAAGGTTAAGCACCTTTTGAGGTGGAAGGGGTTTATGGATTCTGACATGACATCCTGAAGCAAAAATAATGCAAGCTACTTTCAGTAGCACTGTCTGCCTCATCAGAGTCTTTTTCCACTTCATAAAGAATGTTAATCTCCTATGTAGTGTGGCAAAGCTGCAGTTGTTTGCTCAGGAGCACAGGCACTGTCTGCCCCTGTGAAATCATTTTCACATGAAGTACTACTTGAGTAGGGATAGCGGTTCAGTAGTTCCTCTATAGTATTTATTTCTTAAGTCTCAAATGTGTTCTTACAGCAATGAAATAAAGAGGTAGGGAAGATAAAAGTTGAAAAGGACAGAGCTTGACCTAATTATATGAGAAAAAATATTTCATGGAGGGATTTTGTTCAAGGAGAAAGGCATGTGCAGAGCCTTCACTGAAACCGTTCTAAGGGTTGTAAGCTTACTTCTGTCTGTGTTCCATTACATGGGTCATGAGACTAAAATCTAGTAGTGCTGGGCTCTTCTATAGCCCTGGTGATAGTTTTTGAGAAGAGCCTCCATGTGTCCAGTCCCTCTATCTTGCCTGTTTAAAGATTATTGGTTATCAAGTCTGAGGGCTCTTGACTTCCAAGTAGCATTAGCTTTTGGAGGTCATTGTGCAAGCTGGTCCCAAAGCACTTCTTAGTAGAGAAAATGGCTTTGGTGATCTAGACATGACATTTTTCTTTTAAAAGGGCTGTCTTTTATTAAAGTAGAATTCCTGCCACCTGGAGCCAGGCCACTGCTGTAGTTCATACCAGATCCATCTGCTAGGCTATACAGTTAGTGTCAGGGCCTTACCATGCTTCCCACTGTATTTTGTGAACTTTCTCTTTGTGCTGTTTCTTGTTGTCTTATGACAATTTTTTAGGAACTTCTAATTAGGGAAAGTCTCTAAGTATAGTTAGTGCAACTGAGGAAATAAAAGCATACCACAAGGGATTTATTGTATTTTTTCAAATAAGTATGTGTTAGGTAATTTGAAGAAGATTTGATATTCCCTATAACCACAGGGTATGATCAGGACCTGGTTATAGCAGTAGATTATGATATTCAGAAAAAAAAATTGTTATATGCACTACATGAAAAGTTATCATATATAGGAAAGGTGATGTGCATAAAGTTTTCCTTCATAAACTGAAATAAAATTACATCAGGGAAATACATTTCTTTACATTTTATTAATTGAGAATAAATATGGTGCTGGAAAAATCAGCAGTAGAAAGTTGTATATCCCAAACTAGCAATCTTTATTTTCCTCTCATTTCATTAAGCCAAGCTGAATCTGTTCTTTGAAGTCACTAAAGATAAATGCAGTCTTTCATTCCAAGCTTCAGCCCTTGAATAATTTTTTGTTTAGAAAGAAGTCCACTGAAAAAAACGTTCACAAAGAAAAGTGCTGACACCACCTTAACCATTGTGGCACAATTAGTTTAGCTGCAGGTTTGTTGTAATCCCAAAACAATAACAGAGAAAATTGTCAAGTCAAACAAATTCCCTCTGTCCTTTGTGTGGGGTAGTCCCTGGATTATAACCCTTTACATATGATTATGTCCACTTCGATCAAACTTTTTAATATCATTATTGAATCCAGTTTTTAAACTTCAATAAATAAATACTTAGTTTAGAGTGAGTTAGTTGAAGAAAAAGCATGGAATAAATGCGTCTTAAAGGAAATATCAATATTAATGTATGTGTTGCATTCAACACTCAGTGGTGTGTAGTGCTGTTTTTTTTTTTGTTTGTTTGTTTGTTTAAACTTTTTCTCATAGCAAAACAAACAAGAAAACATTCTGTCTCTGAGATGCAGGATGTAGCTTGGTTCTGACCAAGGTTTGATCACATTTATCATTCTCCTGTACAAATACTTCGTTATACAGAACATGCAGTGCTGAGTTTCTCTTCACAACTTTTTTAAACATTCAGATGCTTTAGGTATTTATTCTCTATCTGAGTTTGCCATGTGGGGGAAGTTCTTTACAGAGAGAGTGGTGAGGTGCTCCATGCCTAGAGGTGTTCAAGGCCAGGTTGGATGGGGCCCTGTGCAACCTGGTCTAGTACCAGAGCTGTGGCAGGGGTTGGAACTTGATGGTCCTTGGGGACCCTTCTGTCCCAAGCCATTTCATGATATGGGGTTGGTTGCCTTGTCACCTGGTCTTCATTCCTGGTGATACTGCATGCTGTTCATACTGTGAGAGGCATCCTGTTGTATTCACTCTAGCATGTTGCATTATTTTTGCTCTTTCTCATCATGGGTTTTAAATCGGAAAAAAAAAACCTCAGTGAGGATGTAGTAATTGAGCAATTTTATTATAACAAAGGATTTCAGTCTCTTTGGTTCCTTTATTGTATGCTAATAGTATTCTGTGTGTGAACTCTCTCTCCTTCCTGTGAGAGGACAGAGAAATGGTTACAGCAGTACCAGTTGAGGTGGAAGTACAGCTGTTGTGCAAAATGCATTTTACGTCTTCAGCGAATGGGGATGGATGCTTTGCAGAATGTGTGTATATGGAGAGCGCTAGTTAAAAATTTCCCCAGTGAGTTTTTGTTTGAGTGTTTGGCAGGAACAAAAGAGCAGTTTCCACAACTGAATCTGTGCTTGTTGAGAATGAACTATGTTTATACGGAGGCGAGAATCCAAGCTCAAATATTTTTTTCCCCTTGATTATGATGCATTTCTCCTGTGAGGTTCCTTCACTTGTATTTTCTATGATCTGCCCCCATTCTCGCAGCCCATATGGAGGGAAAAACTGAGTCATAAACCAGAGTATTTTGGTGAAAGATAAAATCAAGCTGTTGTAGCGTATTTTGCTAGAATGTCTTACAAACACCTTGAGGATGATACTGCCTCCTTCTCCCAGCACGTCATTCCCTTTATTTAGTTTGGTTTAAAAGCATGGATAATTCTGACTGTATCCTCTTCTTATAAATGATTGTTCCTGTCAAATGAGGTAGAGAATCAGCTTGCTTTTTGTTTTTCACTGGGTTGCAGAGTTCCTATGTGACTTTTTCAAAGGTGTGTACTGGATACCAGTGACACAGCTATGTAATAAAGCCTGGGTTTTAGCAGCTGCTGTGAGTAAACACAGCAAGAATTATCTCATCCATTCCTTATGGAAATCAGTTTTTTGCTGACATCGTGATGTAACAACTTAGCCTTTATATTGAAAGATGGACAGCTGCTAATCCAAGAGTGTTTCTTGGACACTGAGGGGAGGTTGATGATAAATCTAACAGCAGCATCTAATGATAAAGTTTTACTTCCCAGTCAGAGAAGTGGCAGTGGCTTATCCAGAGCAAAGCACAGAGGTCAGCAGTGGTGTATACTGCAGGCTGGGAACGTTTGTGTAGTAACACGGGCCCTGGTAACTGGTGAGGAGCTGGGAGCCTTACTGAATGTGAATTGCTTTAGATTTTCTTGCTGTTTGAGTGGTACTGTCAGTAACTCACTTTCTTAATCCTGAAGCAGCGCTGTAGTGACAAAATGACGTTACCTCCTGTGCAAAGAGATCATTCTTCCTGCATTATGTCACCACTATCAGGTCCATGGTGAGACAGCTCCTCCTGAACTAAACTGTAGCTTACAAAGCAGCAGCAGCAGCACACAAATGTTTCAAAAGCATCATTTGTATTGGCTGCCTCTCCTCACCTGAGGGGCATGATTCATCAGTCACTTTCCTGGAGCCTCAGCTAGGCTCAGCCTGTCTGCCATCACTTATTTATATTGCTGGTAAATTGTTTACAGACAGACTGAGTATGTTTGAATTATGAAAGCCCAGAAGCTAAGCCAAACCTGCTGCTGCTGGTAGCTCATCTGCAACAGAAAAGTGAAGGCTTTTTTTTATTACATAGCTGAGTGGTGAAAGACTCTTGAGGGCTTTGGGTATGAGACCTTTGAGATCAATTGTTCTGTTTTGCTGAGTGAAGCACTGGGGTTGAGCTCAAGGTTTATGCATGGTAATTTGGAAGGCTAAGGTATTTGGGCAAGTAATTGCCTTTATTTAGCTTCAGTAGTAGTTAGGTGTCTAAGTTCTGTGGTGGGGCTTGAGGACCTCAGTGCTTTCTGTTGTTGGTTTTTTTTTTTTGTCTTCTTTCTTTTAATGAGAAAAAGAAAAGCAGAGATTTATGAGCTTCTTCAGATCTAGGACTATTGCTGTTTTTCATTTCTGCTTGTCTTGAAATACCATGAGAAAACCTTGAACTGCATTATTCATTTATTATTGTGTTAAGTACAGACAACAGACTTCTTTGGTGATAAGTGAATATTACTGAAGAATTATGGGAAGAAATCACACATGAACTACTTTAGACCTTTAATTTAAACAGAAAGGATGCTGAGGATAGCCTTTACTTTTTTTTTTTTTTTTTTTTTATTTAGACTGGGATATCTATATTGGTTGACACAAGATCATGATTAGTAATACAGAAGGCAAATAAAGGTGTAGAGCTTATTTGTTACTGAAAGGATAAATGACATATGTGATCACAATATCTTCTAATTCATATTTGATGTGTCGGCCCATGAGAACAGCAGTATGAAATCTTAGTATTCAAGGTACTGATTTCCTAATCAGTAAGTAATGTACAACGGGATGTTTTATATACAAGGCAGATATTTTATTTTGAGCAAACAATTTTTGTGTATATGAAGTGTTTTTGTATATGGGATAAGAGCATGATTAGCTAGTAGTAAGTAGTACTCCACATGTGAGTTGGGTAAAAATGCCTTCTCCTAGTAGTGAAATATCTTTTTTTTTTTCTGGAAATTCTCCACTGCTTACTGCATGTTGGCTTCATTTGCAGAGCAGTTTTGGTGTAATTCTCCCAGATTCATTTTGAAAGAAATGAAACAAGAAATACTGTTCTGGCTGCATAGCATCTCTTCTTTGACACCTAATGGAGAATCAAGAGTCCAAAACAATGGCTGGCTGCTTGGACAGCTCTGAATCACACTTGCAATGGGGACATTCAGCCCAGAGAATAAGACTAAATTTAATTTGAAGTAAAACTTTTGAGCATTGCATAATAATAATACAGAGTAGTAATAATAACAACATGTAATGTGCATATAACGTATCTTGTACTTCATGTATAATGATCTGGAGATGCATTAAATTCTTTGCTAGTTGCTTTAACCTCCTGACTTTGTACTGCAGTGTGAAATTATTTGGTAAAGTATACATAGCCAGAGTGAACTAATGTTTTACTTATAAGCCGGGGCAGTGCAACAATGAGCTAAATTTCTTATTTACAGAAGACAAATGGAGATTATTCCTTTGACTAGACCGAAGACTACAAAGTTCAAGAACGAACCAGTATCATTCTGAGTATTGTTTTAAAACGTGGTATTGTTAAACTTGTGTATTCTTTTTCTTGATCTGCCTAGCTTTTTTTATGTTGATGTTTGTTTTGATGAAATGTTACAATTGAAGGGACTTTAAATACTTATCCTTGTTAGTAAGTAAACTAAAACTAAAAACTTTTCCAGAGTTCTTTATGGCTTAGAATCCAAGTGATACAGTAAGGTCAGTCACTGAACGTCACTGCTTTGTCCATTAGAAACCGCTGTGTCTAAATTAGTCACCTGTCACTCAGGTTATTCATATTGGTGTATCTTCTTTGGTAGTGAAACTCTTCTAAAAAACTGAAATTCTTGAAATACAAACTGATTTGTGATGTTAGTGGGTAGAATCTTAGACCTTGTAATAGGCAGAATAAATAACCTAGCAGGCAGTTTCTTTCCTTTTGAGCATATATGACTGCTCGTGCATATGGGTACTTGGAAATACAGGATACAGTATGCGGAGAGTAAATTGCCTGGACAAGTAGCTTATTCGAGACCACTTGTCTTTGGGTAAGATCAGCTCTAGGATAAATGTCCTTGCTAGAAGTCTTTTGGGGAGTTCTGTAAGGATTTTATTGACGGACTGTGATTCAAATAATACTGTTCACTCTATTACATTAAAGGATTTTATTTCCCAGTCATCTCTTGTATTTAACTTCCTTTTCCGTGCTGGTAATGAATCTGAAGCTAATGCAGTGCAAGGAGCCATGTAACCTTGAGCTATTTTGCTGTAAGCTTGTTAAAGCAGGCTAGTATAATCCAGATCCGAAGAGCAGGAATAGCTAAATTGTACTAGAAATTACATATTTGGAGGAATTTTTCCTCTAGAGTTGTCAGCAAGCTGTGGCCTAGTAACGTGCAAGTATATAGGCAAATGCTTGCTGAAATTGCTGTATTTCAGGTAAAAACTAAAATTTGGAAAGAATAACCCAACCTCACAAATACAGAAAGCCTAGCTTTTTTTCTGCAGTAATGCAATGATTAGAGCCAGAATCGTGACCTAACCTCCAGTAACTCCCTGACTGATTATATTTTTTTCACAAAAAAGAAAATAGATTTTTTTTTATCCCCCTAGGCTTGCTCCTGAAATAAAATCATGTTATGTTGTATTGCTGTACTTCATTAAACAACTGCTTTGTTTTACCCTTGAGAGTTTTATCTCTGTACTGTGTGAAATGATCCCTGGTTACCAGCAATCTTTATAGAACAATTTAACAAAGGTCAGTCAATGTTATATCTAGTTTACAGTTAGAGAAATTAAGATGTGGGGTGCTGTTTTGATCAGTTGCAGCACTTACTGGGGGATTATGGGTTTTTTTCTTTGATATTTTCCCTTCTCTGCTTTCTGCATATGGAGGAGATAATTCACAAGCCGGAAGAGCGAATCTCTTAATGCAATTTACATGTACCAAATATGCAGTTTCTGTTCTTCGTACCCTGCATTAAAAAAAAAAAAATGGAGCTTTCTCATTTTTATAGTTGAACAGCTAATGATTTAAGTAAAGATAAAATTCAGGATAGTGGTGAGATTAATTAGAAAGTAGAAGCAGTGACTATGTTGTGCTGCCTGTGTGTTCTCCTTTGGTTGCATGTGAAGTAGGTTCCAAATTTACCAGTATTTCTCATACTCTAAAATTGCACAGTTCTACCCTTTTAAAAACAAATATGGTGAAGGTCACCCATAGTTCATTCCTTCATTTCGAATAACCACCTGGAATCACAGAATAACTGGAGGATGTCAGGATTTAAAATAAGCATAAGTTTGGATAAGACAAATGTATTTCAAAACTTGAGGATCTGCTTCAATTTTCAGTTATTTCCTATTTAAAGCATCATTACTTATGTGAGGATTTTAACATATAGCTATTTAAAACAAAGCTTGCATTTAATTGCACTAAGGAACTCAAAGAAACAGGTGGGAAGGCAGGTGTTTTCCTGCTATAAATTTCTCTGGTGATTGGTGATTCACTTGTACTTCTCTCCATGGCAGTAATGGGTGTTAAATATAATTCCATGTTGTTGGAGGGCCACCTGCCTCCCTGGGCTGGTCTCACTCTCTTATGTAATGCTGCTGCAAAAGGTGGATGTATCTGTACATTTCAGTTCACTTGCTATAAGCTTTATAATTTAAACAACAAATGCTCAGAGTTCAGGATATACGTAATCCTATAGCAGAATCGAAGTGCCCCTTGTAGAAGCTCTAACTTCAGATCAGAATGTGACTCTAATCCTGTGCTATATAGTCCATCTCAGAAATTCACTAGATCTAATAGGAAAAGCGTAAGATAATATGAAGATATGTGGTACAACTGCTGTTATTTGTAATTGGTATGATACTTGAAAGTATATTTTCTGTATAAAAAAATATAATTGTAGCTTCAGTTATAGTTAGATGAGGTGCTAGTAAAGGTGCTTCGCATGCACCCACACTTTTGCCAGCACTGATATAGAAGGATTTGGGCTTTCAGGCTTCTCCAGACCTTTCCCACTTAAACTGGAGCGTTGTAACAGTTAATGTGCAGTATTAGTAAGTAGATGCCTCTCAGCAGCTCTGCCACAGACACTGGAAACTGAGGGAAGTTCAAAAACCAAAAACAGAAAGCAACCTCTTAAAGGCTGCTTGAATGCTGTGATGCATTTCCATTTTACAGTCAACAAATGTGAATGCAAAATGCAGGATTGCACACTTAGTCCTGATGTTCGCTAACTTGGCTTGCAAGGTCAGCCCTTCATGCTGAGTGCCTCATTGCTGCTTTTACTGTTTCCAGGAAACTTCAGAACTTAGTAAATATCGTATGAGTGCTTGCCACTGCTTTAAGGCTCACCTGTCTGCTTTGATCAAGTACAACATGTTGCAGGGGGGCTGGGGTACGTGTGATGTACACTGCTAGCTATTTGCTTTTTCCCTCTGGTTTCATACAATCCCCTTCTGTGCTGCATGTATACGCTCACATTTGGGTTATTACCTACTGATGCGATGAATTAACACTTGCCTGGTGTGCAAATTGTTGAACTGTAGTCCACAGATGGGTTATCTAGGAAAACATGATGCACTTGATGCAGATTTTTTTTAGGCTGTGCTAATGTAATCTGTTTGATTTCACTTTGTCACTTCTTTTCTACTGTTAAGCTCTAGCAGTCAGAGGGCTGCAATGTGCTCTTTCACTCTATCCCTGCATTTAGCCTTAGGTCAGAGGACACATGCCAGTATGACTGTAGGAGCCACAATATAAGGATACAGATCTTACACTGATTAAAAACCAATCAGCCAAATAAAAAACTTATTGTCGCTGATTCATGCACCATGTCTTCCCTCTTCCTCAGTCACAAGACTGGTTGCTATTAGTGTACTTATTCCTTGTGCTCATTGTGCCTCTGTTTCCCTAGAGTTAGGTCTTGCATATTGCACAGGTTTGGTTGGAAACCAGTGAGTTGAATAATGATGAATTTTGTAATGAGCAGCAACAGGAACACTAATTTATGATAATCAGTGATGTTTGTAAAGTGCTTTTTGATTCTCCTTTTAAAGAATTATACTGTTCTGCTCGATAAGGCCAAAGTTTTTAAGAGTTACTTAATTAAAATTCTGCCAAGTGCCCTCCAACCAAGGACCCAGCCAAGCCTAACATGGAGCACTACTGCTTAGATTGTTAAAATACTTCTCATTCTTACACTCACTGAATCACAGTTCTGCTTTATGCTCCTTTCTCCAGGGGGCACTGGCACAATTTGAAGCAATAGCTACTTTAATGAGTTGTAATGAGCAATTAATGAACAAAATAATATCTGTGATCTTCATGGTAACAATATGTCATTGCTCTTTTGTTCCTGTTCTCATCATCTTTAGGATCTGACCTATAATCGGTTTTCTTTTCATGCTTTTCTACAGTATTATTATTTTAGGCAAGGCCTCATCCTTCTTTTCAGCACAGTGAAAATCAGTAGTGTGAGGAGTTGCATGAGAGGGGAAAAAAAGAAGCTTCACCTAACTAGTTGCTCTTACTCTCCACCTGTGTTGATAGTAATGACATCCCTAACTGACTTCTTGCTTTTCCTCAAAGTGGTGAGTTGATGAAAATAAATGCCTCACAGGCTGCTGCATGTCCTGAGTTTTGTGGTAGGGTTTGGAAATGCACAGTCCTGATTGACTCATAGTTTATTCCACAGGACTCTGTGGTCCAATGCTGTTTTGAGAATCGCTTTCCTTTTCAGAGAATTCTGCTGGTGACTGCTTGTCCCATGTCCCGCTGTCTGTGGGGAGGAGGTGGAATCGGTCCAGTGCCATTAGTTGTCTTTTTGTGTCATCTCCTTTCTCTGTGTTAGCCTGTGCTAAGGCAGAGGGATTGACCTGTTTTTGTGGACCAAGGGGTGAGAAGGGTCTTTACCAACCAGCAGAAAACTCAGAGGAGGGAAAACAGAAGCTGGAAAGAAGTCTGTTTCAGATATAACTTAGTTTCAATAATTCAAGATTCTCAGAGCTATTTATTCTCATTCTCCAAATGGTGTTTGTCTCAAGAACTCAGGGGAATCATCTGATTTCACTTCTGCCTCAAGGTGTATTAAGGATGATGTTCAAGAGCAGTAACTGCACTGGAAGCCAGGAAGTAATAAAGCAGAGCTTATTCTAGAGTGTGTGTGTGTATATATTTATTTATTTATTTATTTATTTATTTTAAATTTACGGGGGTTTGTTTTTAACAGGAAGAAAACTGTATCCTTCTATGAACTTCAAGGCTCTAGAGAATTCCAGTTTACTTTAGTAAATGAGGAATAAGTTGGTGCACTTTGATTACATGGTCCCTATTTCTGTACCCCAGGACAAAATATAATACAATATCTTTTTCATTTCATAGGCCACCTGAGGAGAAAAAGAATATAATGAAACTTAAATACAACCTTTCCATAGTGCTGACCAATGCTACAGTGCTCAGGTATTAATATCTTACTGTCTGCCAGGACAGTATTGTGCTACTAACATTATAACTTGCCTATAACACCTAGACAAATCTTTAAAAACAAACTCAGGCAGATGAACTGTTTTTGTCAAGATGTAGCAGAGATGTGATGAAAAGCAGGTCAAAGTTCTTGCAGCATAATGTGACCACTCCTTTTTAAGGGGATCTTCATGGGATTAAGTGTAAAGGCAAGCATATGTACAGTGTTTTGGTCAGGTGAGTAGAGACCCTGGAGGTTGGGTCAGATGCGGGGCCAGCTGCATGGTGATGGCTGTGAGTGAAAGGTCACACAGTGTTTTGAAGACATGAGAAGCTGTTGTGCTGTCACCCTCTATGGAGAACACTGGAATAGATGAGGGCTTAGCAGCAAGGCCTTGCAGACTTACCCAAACTGACTCTGAATTGGTGGGTCCAGTGTGAAAGAGAGTGTTAGCAATCAAACTAGTGATAAATCTGAATCTTAGAGTCCTGATACGCATACCCACAAATTCTGAGTTTTAGGAACATTTGATCATATTGAACTCTCCAAGGTTAAGCTTTATTGTTTATTTCAACCTTTTTGTTTGTGTATGATTCTGTCAGTCCTCCTCTGATAACTACAGAAAGCAATGTTATTTTACCTTGTTATCATTCAACAGCAGGACAAGGGGGAACAGTTTTAAGTTGAAAGAAGGAAGATTTAGGTTGGATGTTAGGGGGAAGTTCTTTCCCAGGAGAGTGGTGAGGTGCTGGAACGGGCTGCCCAGAGAGGTTGTGGATGCTCCGTCCCTGGAGGTGTTCAAGGCCAGGTTGGACGAGGCCCTGGGCA
>PPHD01017497.1:0-15016 GCA_002909625.1 Bambusicola thoracicus
AATGGGGGTGTTAAGTGGTTTTCCCACAGAGGCTAAAACTCCGCTTTGAATTTTTTTTTTTTAAAGTGTAATTGAATGAATTAAACATTACTGTTTAATTTTGTTACTGTTTTTGTCCTCAAAGTAAAAACTGTTAGCTAAACAAATCTATCCCATGGGGACTTCTTAAAAATTGGTGGTTCACTGCTCATTCTTATCAGGGAACCATCGTTTTTAGGTAGTGGTTTGTGTGTGTGCGTGTATTGGTTAGCTCTTGTATTATACTTACTTAAAAAAAGAAGGGTTGAGGCAGTTAACTTGGTACAACCTTGATCACTGATCTGAGAGCATAGAGACATGAATGTGACTTGGAATAAGTGATAAGGGAATCTACCGTTTGCTTTCTGAACCTTATATACACACACAAAAAAATAAATTATTCATGATTTAAATATTTAAAGAAAATCTTTACTAGTTAACGTATAATTGAAATACCAGACATACCCTTTTCTTGTTCAAATACTGTTTGTTGCTGTTTTGCTGTTTTGACAAGCGATTTTAGATTTACTTTGCAAAACATATAAGCTTAACTAGTGTGGACTCGTATTCATTTCACTGCTTCTCACTTTCTTTTCCCTCAGGAGTCATCTTGCTTGATATCAGGACTAGATATGTATGAGATAAGTGCATGAGATAAATGTCTTCCCAAAATAGAACTGATCCAGTTTGTTGGAAGCTTTTGCTTGCAGGTGGTTTTGGTTGGAAGGACTTAAACTTAGAAGCCATGAGTATCAAAATCAATTTGTGTGATACCAACTGGCACGATATTCTTGAATGCAGAATAAAACAAAATAAAGGCTAAATAAAGAAATAGCCATGACCTATACAATAAATACAGTAATATTTCATAGAAGGGGCGTGCAGCCCTTTGCTTAATATCTCAAAAAAGTTTATAAATAGTTAGAGAAATTCCTGCCCTTTTGAGGGAGAGAAGCGGAGATGATTGTCTGGCAGATGTGGAAACAAGCACGAAGGGGAGAACTGACTTGTCCAAATATATACAAACATTTCAGCAGATGATTTAAGATGATGTTGTGTCTTCATGTGTTTTTTGATACCGTATGTTGCCACTTGCTTATTTGTTTCTCAGGAGGCTAATATAATCATCTCTTATTTTTCATTCACTATCTTCTCCCTGTACTCTTATGAAAAGTGGGCAGTATATTATGTGGTTGTTATTGCCATATTACTATTTATATCTATTTATATCTATTTATAATTAAAAATACTTTCCTGTATTTTAAGGCATTAGCTTTTACACCTCATTAGCCGTGTTTAAGAAACGTATAAATGATTAGCTTGGAGTGTTAGGGACTGTTTTATTTTAACTTGATACAGAAATTGCAATTTATTAAGTTTTTTTTTCTAGTTTGTGTCTTTTTGTTTTTGATACAGCAGTGAATTGTAATTATTCCTTGTGCCGTCAAACCAAATAAATCAGTCCTAACAAGTGGTCACTTCACAGAAGTTCTGCAAATTTACTTCCTGCTCCAATGCACTGTATGCTAAAATACAGATTTTTGCAGGTTGCGATAAACATGCTAGGAAAAATACAGTGAATGCACTTGTATAACAAGGCTACTACAAGAAATAGAATTATGTGCTTCATCAAAAGACCCTGTTAGAATGTTGTGCTTCTACTTTACTGGTTTCTGGCAGTGATTCTTTCTAAGATTCTATCATATCTTAAAAAAAATCTTGGCTACAATGAGAAAATGTCTGTACTCTGAGTTTTTCAGATTAAAAAGATTATAACCGTGGTCATAATTTATAAAATAGTAATAATAAATCCAGGTCAATTCTATGAATAGCTGGTTGAGTAATATTTTTCGTGTAGTGGAGGATGACTGTGGCGCTCCTGTTGTGTGTCATGGGAGAGAAGGAGTAGGGAGGAATGATCATCTTACCAACTAGCTGATGCTTTCAGTCTCTTGGTGTTTTTGTTAGTAAAGATTGCTATAGACTATATAATAAATTTTTAGATATATGTGAGATGAAAACTACATTATGTCGGAAAAGTCCAGTATCTGTTGTACTCAGGTTTGGCAGGCTTTAAGATGTGGTCTGTTGCATGTTTGCTGGGCTTAAGGAACATACAGGTTTTTGAGAAGTATGCTAAATTTTATCTTTTCTCTAGCAGAGCAGTTAGTAGTAAAGTCAGGACTGTGTCTGATCTGGGTGTGTAGTTTGCAGATAGGAAGTGTAGATTTTGTATTGTTTGTAAGTGGTAAAAAAGGTGGCCAGTGAATTCTGGTGTACGCATAAGTCATCCTTTAGAACAAGAAATGTGGCTTTATTTATTCATTTTTTGATAAAGATGATTTATACTTTTGTGGGGAGATACTGAATCTTACCAGATCTTCTTAAAGAATATGGAGTTCGCCAATATTATGTAGCTCAAGTTTAATAGTAAGTAATCTCCAGATTACTTGTCTTTTCCTGAGATGTTTGAAAACAAGTTCAAGTGAACCTGTGTCCATGCCTTACAGTACTGATGGACAGATATCCTTTGATTCTTTAAAATGGAATTTAGTACTACCTGGAATCCTACAGGCAGATACCCAATATTTGTAATTATATGTAGTGTTTTTTCCTCAAATAATGAAATTCATGGCTTCTAAAAGCCTTAGATGATGAATGGAGAGTATGGTCATTTAAATTGTGAATTATACTAATATGGGAGCAGTTGAAGGCTCTTCTACATCAACACTTACTACTGACAAGCTGGAATAATGACCTGAAATAAGTCTCCTAAAAATATGTGAATAGAATGTGTAGAATATAAGAATATGCTACACTTCTAATGCAAAACAGTATTTGAAAAAATGTACTATGGGTGTAATTGATGAGGCATATGTTTTGTGTGATTGATCTGATGATCTGTTGCATATTTTAAGTAGAGAAGGCACTAAGGTTTGCTCATTTGTATTAAAAAGTATCCTGTATTAAATGCAGGATTTTTTTCATCTTTTATGCTTAGTACTGTTGAGGCTTCAAGTAGAGATAGTAGAGATATGTATCCAGTTTTGGATCAGTGAGTCAAGATGGATATAACCTCTTGTAAAGTGTCCAGAAGAGATGAAAATGATTAGCTGTCAAGCCAGAATGAAAAGAGTGAGAATTGATGTTCCTTGTAGCAGACATGTTTCTCTTTCTCTAGACTGACATTTAAAAAAAGGTCTTGTAAAGAAAGGAATAAACTAGAATAATAGAAAGGAATACTCCTATAAGACTATAGAAGTAGTTAATGTAGGGTGAGGGATTTAGAGATTAGGAAAAAGTACTAATTTAAGAATAGTTGATCTCTATAATAAATTGCATGGGAAGGTCAAGGCATCCCTAGAGCTGGAGGCTTTAAGAACAAGTTAAACAAGTTGAGGTTGGTTGATTCCTTGGTGAGATGGATTATTGTTCTCGAGGATCTTTCTAGCTGGTTTCCCTAATTATTTAGAAAATAACCCTAATAGAATTGGCTTGTGTAAGAGACATAATATTTATAATAATTAGATAAGCAATAACTGAGTTATTTTATGGCATTCATATATGTGTATTTGGATATTTGTCACAACAATTTTTCCTACTCATCCTATGGCTTAAACCGCTGCCTGCATAGTATTTTATGCTGCATGTATTTTCAGTGCAGGACCCTATAAAGGTGCATATGAAAGGAAATTTAATAGGAATTCGTCAGTTCTTTTGTTTCTGTGTTCACTCAGGAAAAGTGAAGATGTACTAAGTGATTTAAAACTAATATAAAAACACACTGGACGCTTCTTCGGTAGACCATCTTAATGTTCTTTCAAATCAAAGTTGCAAAAAATTGTTGGTTTTTTTTTTGAGGAGGCATCAGTATCATAGGGCCACAACTTCATAGGTTCTTAATTTATTTGTGTGCTTTTTGTTTCTTCCCCTAATTGAAGGATCTCAGTATTATGTAGTATTGTACTACTTTATGTTGTTAGTTTTTAATGCTTCTTATGAAATTGTTTTATATTCAGGTCTCTGTCTTGAGAAGCTGCCAATTTCTTCTTCAGCTAGCAACCTCCATGTGGACCGTGAACAAGAAATTGTTACGTGCTATGAGAAAGCTGGGGATATTGCTCTTCTATACCTTCAGGAGATAGAAAGGGTAAGCTAATCTGTATAGCTGAAGAACTGTGTGGTTAACTCATATTGGTTACTCCTCTGGAAGAGAGCGTCTGATGTTCTCTTGGGACTTCACTGCACACCTCCCGTTGGGCAATAAGTTAGTGTGCCTTAAAAAATGGTTGTTTTTTTATCTGTTCAGCTTCATTTTCCATTGTGTCATTGCAGGGTGGCCTTTCTAAAAGTTCTTTTTCACCAGATTCACCAAACTCTTAGCTTCCTTTTTAATTTGGGTGGCTGATAAGGAAATGGTTCATTTATCACTCTGTCAAGCTTTCGATTTCATTGAAACCCTGAACTGAAATTACAGAGCTTGTTAATTTTTGTTGTCAGCATTTCTGTCTTTTGTTCTTCTAGGTAATTAATACTAATATACAAAACAGAAGTCCTAAGCCAGGGCCTACTACACATGAACAGGAACTCGGTTTTTTCTTGGAAACGGGACTACAGAGGGCACATGTTTTATATTTCAAGAACGGGTAAGATTTGATTCACCATTTTTGTTGCAGCATTTGTTTAGGATCTGTATTTTATTTTTACAAACATTTTTAACAGTTGTGGATAGTGCAATTATGAGGCCTCTTTATTAATAAGGTATTAATGTTTTGATTGAATAGCGATACTTCCCATTTTGTATTCATCTAGTTGTTGTTAGATCCTTTGATTAAAATATATGTAACACAAACTTGTGTTAAAGTACCTTAAGCATGAACTATTCTTTGATATTGTTTTTTATATTACTATTAGAAAGTAAATGTTAGAAAGATGGGGTTAGAAGGTGACTGATAACATATTGAAATTCCTGATATTTATAATATTGATTTGTATATTTTTTTTCAAAATCTCTTCAGTTATAACTTATTTTAACATTATGCTGCAGGAAAAATGTGCATGAAGACCAACAGTATGTATTCAAGTATACAATCTCCATTGTACCCGCTCTATAGATCCTTTTAGATCCTGCATGGAGGTCCTTCATGATTTAAATAAGACTTCTATTAAAAGACTAATACTAAATTTTGTCATCATTCAAAAAATGAGAAAAGGAATACCGCTCTCCATACTTTAGAGCTTCAGAACTTTGCACAGATGTTTGTTAAGTACATTTCTGACATTTGTTATTGCAAGTAGATACATTTGCAGGGCTTTCTGTTTTGCTGGGAAATTTCTGTTTGATTGAAATGATGGAATTCTGGATAGGGATAGCATTTTGTTCCAAAAATGTTTCTTATTCATTCATGTACATAAACAGGAGTGAAGGTAAATCATGCAGTGTCTGTAAAGAGTTTGAGATTTTCATGCACTAATGGTTGGTTGACAAAAGGACATCCAAATTTTAAAACTATTCTGAGATGTCATGGTGGAAATTGTCACTAAGCTTCTCAAAGCCATGGAGTAATGCAGCCATAATGTGTGATATTAGAATTATATCTGAGTTCCATTTTCATAATTTAATTGCAATAGGAATTGAATGTTCTAAAAGTTCATATTTTTCATTTACCAGAGCTACTGTTTTCACATCTGAATAAAAGACAATTAAAATACATGTATTGAAAGTGGCAATCATGGTAAAGTGTAAGCTAAATTCCACATCTTGAATAATTTTGATGGAAGGCTGTGAATGGAAATGGTCCACTCAATCTGACATCAAGTGCCTATGAGAAATCAGATGTAGCAAAACAAAACAAAAAGGAAAAAAAATGTCAAGCCAACCAAACAACCAAAAAAATGCCAACAACAACCCCACAAAAGAGTGTATAATGGTTCACTAAGGAACATCTGGCCTATATAGGAATTAGATTTTTCCTGGACCATAACAGCTGTTCTGGCATAAACTTAAAAAATCTGATTTTGTTCTGTGTACACTTCAATCCTTCATAGTAAAGCTGATGGTGTTGTCAACTCCTGCATGAACATGCAGTCTTTTTTTCTCCTTTCCAATCTGTAGTACAGTGGTCACTTGTAGTTTACAAGCTAATTATGCATTATACATTTAATTTTAAATGTCATCTACCAATTTTATTGGCCAGTGCTAGAAATAATAGAAAAGGAAATGAGGTGTTAGAGAAATACAAATCAGTGCCAATTATTATTTTTCATACTTCTACCATTATATCTTTTAGCTTCCTTTCTTAATTTAGAGCCCATCCCAGTTCTTTCAAGATTCCCTAATATGGTCAGTGTGCCAGGCTTTTAGTTATTGCTGCTTCTGTGGGCCCTTTTTGTTGTTTGTTTTCACTTGAATTTACCAGAACTGAACAGAGGACTGCTACTTTAAATATTTATATGTATATAAATAGTGACAAATTTATAGCATACTTTTTAATGATTTGTAATACTTTATTTTTAAATTTAGCATGTATCCTGGTATTTGGCTTATACAAATCAGGTACAAGATGTTTCCATTTTGCCTTTTAACGCACTTCAAATTTTAATTTAATATAAAAATGTAAAGGTTATATGAAATTTTTCAAGCAGAGAAAGTGTAGGTATTTTTAATACAGATATTTTTAATATAGCTTAGAAACTGAAGCACTTCCTTTAAATAAGCTTTTTGCAGTTGAAGCTGTAGATGTTAAAAGGGTATGAATCCTGTGGAGGAGGCAGGAAGTCACCCAAGTTTAGCTGCCTGTGAGTGAAACAGAAAAGTGTGCCTGTCTGCTTTTGCAGGCAGACCAGCTCTGGTATTGACGTTGCAATGCAGTGGAGCCTTCTTTGTGTGTATTCATGAGGTGATGTTGTGACACTAAGAGAAGTCAAATCCAAAATGAAAGTTCCTTCCACTAAACTATAATGGGACATTTTAGTGGGTGAATTCAAATTTTATCTTAATGCCAGAATTGTGATGATAGTAATTTGTATGCTAAGGCATATAAATCATCGTATGAAACATCTGAGTATACACTTATGGATAAATGATATGGATTTCTTAGCATTTACTTTTAGACTTCAGTTCCATTCCTATAAGTACTAAAAAATCTCTTCGGAAATCTGATGAAGATCTGAATTTGTCAGAAGTTCTTTTGTGATGGAGTGTTTTACTGTTGTTTTGTTGCGTGTCTTTGTTCACTTGGTTATCCACTGCTTTTACTTTTGCTTCATCAAGTGTAAGTGGAAAATCCGCTCTTCTTTATGTCAGGTACAAACTAGAAAAGAGAATAAGATAACTTTTACACCACCCAGAAGAATATCATTTTAGCAGTAGCACAGGGAGTGTTGCTGCATACCTAGAATTGGTCCACTTTGAAATTTCTCTTCGCTCACTAACTGTACTGAGATTTCCTTTTAAGTCAAGAAAGCAAGTTTTTGTAGAGAATTAAGTGAATATCTTTCAAGTATGCCTTGGCTTGTATGAAAAGGTATAAAATATTCTAAACCTTTGAAGACTGACTGCTAAGTGCCGGCATTTCGAGAATACACGTCACAGCACTTGACTAATACATATATACATATATATATACGCACACAAAAAAAAGAATCCTGAAAGCTCGCTTTGCAGCTGAGGAACATTTCAGCTTTGCAATGTATAAGGAGTTAAGGAAGTTATTCTGAAACTAAAAGGAGGGTTTATATGTCTTCAAAAACAAACAAACGTTTTGAAATATATATAACTTTTAAATGTCTTTCTGGCTGATTATGAAACCACCATTTAATCAGTAGTAGCTACCTTCCAGTAGTTGCCTTGCAATTTGAAATTGAAGGAGTTCAAGGACTTGATTTTATTCCAGGAAAAACAACGAGCATTGAAACTTTGACATTAGTACTTAAATGTAGCTTTTTTTCAAGAAAGATGCCTGCGAGGATGGACAACAGTAATCCTTCTGTCCTTATATTTGCTTTACATATATGCTTTAATTTAAACAAGACACACTATAATAGTCAATTATATTTTATTTTATTTTATTTTTTAATTAATAGAGTTCAGAAATGCACAACTTGTGTAGGCTGGGGGAAAAAAAGAAGAAGCTTTCTGGTTGGAATCTAACATCAGGTAGCCATCGCATCAAAACCAGCCCTAACTGGCTTTCAGATCTCTCGTCACTCCTGTATGTCACTCCCTCTCAGGGATATCGCTGTATCATTGGAACAGTCCAGGATCATGACTGCAATATGGTATAATCCCCATTGCTGATGACTTGCTAGATCAAGCACGGAGGAACTGGACCTGGTCTGTACCCATCGTGGTGCTGGTACCTGTGCTGACACCCTGACAAAACTGCAGTGAAGCCAGACGTTCCCAGTCCTCTCTATAAAGATGTTGCTTGGTTGCCAGCCCTCAACAGACAGCACAATAGAAAATAAATCGTTTTTCTTTTTTCCATTCTCTGTGTATAATCGATTTTTACCGGGTTACAAAATATCTGTCAAGCATAACAGAAAAGCCCCTCAGAGTTACTCATGTGAAGGACTTGTCTGTATAGGCAGTGTTTTTTTGTTTTTCCACTATGCCACTTGCAGAAATATAGTGAGGGAGAGAAACCAATCCTTAAGTGCTTTTGGTGTGTGTGTAGTAGCAGGAACTCATTTGCTAAGTGTTTGAATAAGTTTGCCAAGGAGGGACTGTATCTGTTTGGGTCATAGTTGCCATAAATGAAATTGGCTCTTGGAAGAGCTGGGTGACTAAGTACATACAGAGATGTGAAGGACTTGTACTGAAAGATAACTCATTTTCATTTTAAATAGTGATAACTATTCTGAAACTATTGTGAGAGGTAGCGGGATCGATGCCTGCATTCTCCACCTTCTTTTTTTGCAAAAAGTTAACTTATTCCAGCATTTCATTTGTCAACTGTTCCTGAAGTTGTAGGCAGTGCAGCAGAGGTCAGATTGATTTCTGACTATGCAGACTGGCTGTAAACAGAAGGCCGGTGCTGTGCTAAGAAAAAACTGAATACTGTGCAGATGTCTGGTTTTTTTTTTGTTATTAAAGCTAATGGCATTTGAAAATGAATCAATTCTTTCCAAGTGTCCATTACTCAAATTATGTTCTTGTCACTGGCCAAACAATTCTAAAATGTATTCCAAGTTTTTTAAGTGGTATTGAATTGGCGTTTGTAAGAATCAAGAAGCGTAGCTGCTGTGAAAACCTTGGAAACAAATATGTGTTGCAGAAATCGTGTTCAGCTGCTGCAGCTTGTAAGGCAGGTGAGCTTTAGTCATGATTTCAGGTGAATGCTGGGAAAATCCCTGTTTGCACCCTCTGATTTACATATCCATTCCTTACACAATATGTAATCACCCTATGCAATATATAACCATACATAATGTGTTCTACAGCCAGTTTACTGGACAATGCTTGGAATTTTTGTTGACATGCAGGCATTTTGTGTTTGTACTAAAATATATTTTCTTGTTTTCTGTCAACACAAGTTTAGTAGACACATCAAACCTGATCTTTTCTGGCACCCATCCATTCCTATCTTACTCTTCCCAAATGACTTCCTTCTTAACTTCTTTTTGATGCGCTGTATTTTAGATGTGAGAAGGTAAAATGAATGTTTCTTTCTCTGAATGTGTAGTAGTGCATGCTGCCTTTGATTTCTCTTCCATGCATAAGCATAGGGCATGTTTGAATGTTTTTGACCATGTCAAAATGTCTTTTTTTTTGCCCAGAGGAGCTGTGGCAGGGGTCTGGGCAGCCTGATCTGGTGGGTGGCAGCCCTGCCTGCGGCTGTGGGTTGGAACAGAATGGGCTTTGGAGCCCTTTGCAACCAAAGCCATTCTACAATTCTGTGATTCTACTCCCATCAAATCCCCATTTTGCTGCAATTTGGGTATTTTAAATTGAATTGATTTGGGAAAAAGTGGTTCCTTAGAGACCACATTCAGACAGAAGTATAATAAGTAACTCAGCAGTGAAATCATCTCCCTTATTTATTTTACTCTGACATTTTTACAAGACTATCAACAGGATGTTTTTAGAGGTCCTATGTTCTGTTCTCTCAAAGAAGCATTCCTGTAAGCCTCGCGCTTAGGAACATTGTGTGAATTCTTAGTAATACTGCATAAACAGAGGAATGGCATAAAGATTAGTGATTACTAATACAGATTCTGCTTGTTTGCTTTGAAGCATTTGCACAGTCTTTTCTTTCCAGAAAGTGTTGTACCTGTTTGTGAATACAACTCCATGTTTTGTGTGCTGTATATAGCATGAGTTTTGAGACTCTGGCATTATCTTCCTTCCTTTCTCCAAATGAGTATATTCAGTTACATGGCAGCTGTGTTCATGATTAATTTGAAGAGTATGAAAATAAAAGAAAGCTTAGTAAGCATTTTCACATTTGCTGTTGTGATGCAATAGAGAAAAGGAAATCTTGCCTTCTGTTTTACTTTGCCCTGAAATAATGTTGCAGTAGCAAAAATAAGAGTTGGGAATAAAAAAAGCAAAACTCTTAATGATTGTACTGATGAATAAATGGCACATAAACAACTTCAAGAAGTGGAAAACAATGAGTTTTCTTCAGATATTAACATCTCTAGCTAACTAGGAGCAGTAACATCAAAATTAGTCTTCTCCTGGGCTAATGAGTGAGAAAAACCAAAGGAGAATTGATAACATCAAATGGCTAAAAATGTTATATATTCAGTTTAATACATAAAATTTTGAGTTAAGCATATCTTTGCTCCCATGGTGGTATTTAGCTTTTCTTTCCTTCTTTCTTTCAACTGTTCTATTTTATGTTTAAATAATTTTTAGTCTTTGTTTTCCTAGATAACCAAGCTGCGCTCTTAGTCAGTTCTCAGTTAATGGCTTTTGTTGCCCTGCATCTTCTTCAGTCCCTTCTCTGTTTTTAGTCTCATTTTTTGAATTTGATCTACAAAATTGTGTGAGTTCTTAGGTATCTACTGGAAAAGCATTAGCATTGAGTAGAGTTTTATCTACTGTGATTTGCTTTAGTTTATAGCCACCTGTATTATACCTGTGCAACCTGTGTCTGTTTTCTTTATTGTTCACAAGTGGTGAGTTCTCATCTTAGAAGAGTATCTGCTCTTAGTGCTGAAATACTACCTTGGAAGTCCTGCTCTACTTCCACCTCCTTTTTTTTTTCCTCAACTCTTGATTTTTCAGAAACATATACGTTCATGAGGTTGTGTTTCATGGTAGCTTAAAAAGCCGTGCTGTGCTTTACCTGGAGAATAGTAGTGTGATGTGAGGAGTCCACTCCTTGTCAGACTGGAGAGCAATGGGAGGTTGTATGGCTGCTGGGGTCTGCGTCAAACTCCTGTGGCTCAGGGCTTATCAGTTTCTCTTGCCTCTGCATTCGGTTCCTTGTCAAAGAACTGGGCATAGTCAGTGACTGGTGTGTGGGGCGGTGGATCCCCCTCACATCTTGGCTCACTTCTTCACAGATGTCACCCTTGTCTGTGTTAACTGAAAGAACACCTTTTTATTCCTCACACTCCTTTCTCTTTGTGTCACCCCTGAGAGGACTGAACCATGCAGAGTACTGAGAGCTGGGCTCTGTGTTTTGCTAAGCAATGTCACTGACTAAACATTTGATCTGTTGCTTCATCTTAGCTCTTTGAGTTCTATCAGTTCTTACATGGATGTATCCCAGCTGTTTTGTTCCTGTATAAAATCCTGTATTTTATCACAACATACTTCCTTCATGGTTCCTGCTGCTATTTTCTGACCTTTGTTATCCTTAAGAGAGGTTGTAAAATGATGACTGTGTTGTTCTGTCTGCTGAAGTTCCCCATGTTTTTATCGTGCTCTATATTAAGCTGAGTGGCATCCTAGATCTTCAGTTTGGTATTCTAAACTAAGGCACTGTTGTTACTGCACTTTCTTCCTTCTACTTTTCTGGAATTCTTATATTTTCTTCTAAATATAGATATAATATAATATATAATCCTAGGTAAAATAATAAAGTTGATGACCATATAGCATGACTGATGTGTAATAAAACAACATTAAAACAAAATTAAATATTTACCAGAGTAAATTCTATTTGCCTCATTCCATCTGTTAACTTATTTCATTAGTAAAGCTTTCTGGCACAGTTAGCACATTTCTCCTTGTGAATTCAAGAATGGACTTTTTGACTTATGACTTTCTGTGATACTTTCTTAACCTTCCCCCATTTCTTCTTCTCATTATCTCTGCTCAAAAAGAGAAACTTGCAAAATACTAAGAGGTAAAGTGTGAGACATTTAATCCGCTCTGCGTTCATTCCCTTTGTGAATCTGGTTGTTGTGCCCTAACAGTGTGCTTATATACTTAAAGCAATGAACATCTTGAAGGTCTGAGGAGTATCTGAGGTGGTAGTGTCAGGAGATGTAGAGTTACCAGCTGTCATCTTACCTGTACTCCTGGCAGGTAATTTTTATTTTATTTTATTTTTTCTGATATTTGTTTGGCTCATTTCACTCTCCAAAGCAACAGAAAGAGCCAAGAAATCACAGCTTTCTTTAGTTTTAGTGGGCTGAGTTGATTCACCAGAAGGTGTGATAACAGCTGGTGGTACTGTGAGAAAAGAGACAGGGCCAAACAAGTGAGAGTAGGAAGATATGAAGGTGGAAAAAGGGAACAGGTGCCAAGAGGAGAATGGGGAGAATGAGACCTCCTCCTTTTAGTAGGGAACCATTAGGTGGGCTCAGCTAATACTGGAACTGCAGTCTAGGCAATAAATGTTTTAATTTCAAATGCATGATGTTACAGTCTCAGGAGAAAGGTAGCTGAGTATAAAGTAAGGCTGTTTGGACGTGTTTTGTTACTGTGCGTTCAAAAAGAGCCACTGCTTGGCTGGGCAGTTTCAAGTACTTAGACTTACACAGCAGTAATGGCACACTGAAGATGATTCATTTATAAGCTAAAACTTCAATCCAGAGGGGAAAAAAAATTACAAAAACCCAAACAAAACACTAATATTTGTAGTGTTACATAAAGCCATTACTCTGGTATGGTAAATAACATTCCTCAGAGTATTAAGGTGTTGTTCCGTTAGTGGTAAAGAGTTTATCTGAAACTTCTGTGTACGTGTATATCAAGAATTTTGCCTCCCCTGTTGCTTTGCTCAACAGTGCAGTTGTCCATGTTTAAATCAAAAGCATTTATTTTTTATTATTTGAGTTCTTGGAAATAGCAACAACAACAAACTTTTAATTTTAAAAGTATCGTTGAGTTTACCAACATTGCATTTCTTTTTCTGGATAAGAGAGGGAGAAAGCATTTGAAAAATTGATGTAATTCCAAAAGCAATTTCTTTCATCACTTTTATCAAGCAATTTAGATTTCATTGTGTCTTTTGTTGTTGTTTTTCCCCTTATTTAAAGCACGAATACGTATTAAATGAGAAGTAGTAAGCATCAGTAATGAGGTAATAGGCTGGTATAAGAAACTTTGCTTGTTCGATGCCATGACTGTGCATGTGCTTTTCCCCATTAGATAGAATAAGCACCCACAATTTAGCCAACAAGTTGCAAAGCAGGGGAGTGTTGGTCTAAGCTCACTAAACAAAAATCTATTCTAATTCCATCTTTAATCTATAGAAGTCAATGAGTTAGACTAAATATTTGTTTTTTTTTAATTGACAAACATAAGGGAAAAGCACAATAAAGCAGTTCTCATGTTAATAGAGAATATATCAAAATGTACTGCAAATAAGAAGTAGATTAATCTTATCAAACTCTTTGAGGTTTAATTTGAAGCACTTTTGTCCTAGTCAGTTTTGAGTGCATTGTGAGTAGACCTCACTCCTCTTGTTTTAAAGAATATTGTTTGTTCTTTTATCCCCTGTCCTCTATTCCTTGAGTAGTTCCTTTCATTTTTTTCTTCTTATTTTATTTTGTGTGTTTAAAACCAGAAAGATAAGATCTATTTGTCTGGGCTGTGATTTTTATGCTGGCCTACATGCTTAGATACAGTTCATCTGATTTGGAATCTACAGTCTGTCTATATTGCTATATTGCCTCTTAGTTACTTTCTTCCTATGTTTTTTTTGGTTTTTTTGTTTTGTTTCTTTTTGTGTATCATATCTCTACTTTTGGATGTATTGCTCTCTTTAGGAATGAACAACTTTGCATAGATACAGTTAAAATATTTCCATTATATTAAACAGAAATGCTGTCAGTAATTCTCAAGTGTGCATAGAAGTTGTATCCATGTAGACTTCCAATAGAAGATTATTGCCTTTTAGATCTTAGTGCCTAGCCTTTAACTCCTTTAACTGGTGTAGTGCTACTCTGTCAATGTGGAACCAAGGCAGTTACACCAACAAACATGGAGATAGCAATGTCTGTCTTTTTTAAGTTTGAAATTACAAAGTCTGCCAGCTCAGGGCATGTGTTAATGTACCCTAAAATTCTTTGGCTCAAGAATGGAAAGAATCTCCAAGTCTTTTACAGACACTGTGGATCATTGTTTTTTAAGTTAATCTGTCTAACAGTGTGAGTGGAACTGTTAATGTGAAGGCACATCACAGTGTAAAGCAGGTAGAGGTACGTTCTGGCTAGGCAGGAATAGCTGCCACCCTGTTCTCCCAGGTATTACAGACACTTAACAAATACAGGAAATGTACTTTGCTAAAAGCAGCGCAGTGTGGAGAGCAACCATACTGTTCATGGTACTTTTTGCTTCATTACCTGTCTCTCAAAGCATTTAACTCAGTTTGCTGGTTTAGACTGTAGTTTTAAAGTGTATTCTTTTTTTAGTATACCTTATATAGAAGATGCTTGACAAATTTGTGTTGTGTTTCTGTTCACTTGTGCAGTGGGTCAAGGTTAAATGCTTCATGAAGCAAAACCTAATGCTGTTTGTTAGGTTTTTTTTCTATACAATCTTGCTGCTTTTTCCACGATGCAGTAGAACTTCAGTCACAAGTTTCAGTCC
>PPHD01017499.1:0-15015 GCA_002909625.1 Bambusicola thoracicus
GGACTGAAATAAGTATTTGACACACACTAAGTCTTTGGGGGAGCTCTTGTTAGGTACTTATAAATAAATGTACTTATAAATAAATAAAAGTAAAAAAAGATAATAAGTAATGACTTTATAGCCGTGGAGTAATAAACCACTCAGGCAACTCTTCTTTTGCAACCAAAATCTTCCATAATTCACCAATTTTTGTAACTGTTGCTTTTTGTTTTAAATAAGCCCTGCTATGTTTGCTGTCTCATGTGCTGCTGAGGTGTAATGGTGTCTTGTTGTCTAATGGGCTGATTTTCATTTTGTCCACAGTAAATATTTGAAGCCTCTGTAGTTAACAGTGTAAGCAAAATCAGTCTCTAGCCATTAGTAGGAGGAAAAATGGAATCAAAGAGTCATTCCATGCTTCATTCAGAATTTTACTTGGATATTAGCAGTAAGAATTTATATATATGTATATACTTCACTATCATCTAAGGTTAGTGATGAGAAAGCAAAGTTGCGTAGATGTTACCAGTTCAAGAAGACATTTTATTTTCAGCACAACCGTATTACATGTAAATCATAAATATAAAATATCAGAATAATTTTATTAGAATCTCAGTAGCAGCATCTTTTGGTTCTTGACTGCAGTTATTTCCCATGCACAGTAAAGAGAGTTCGTGGATTTCCCTAATGAAAAGTTGTCCTTTTTCTCTCCAGTTTCCTTTAAATATGTGATCTGAGACTCACTTGGATGCCACCTGCTACAGGCATTTTTCAATTTGTGGAAAGCCGATTCGGGGTCTTAATACTCATAAACAATGGCATAATCTGGTTAGCAGGTCTAGCAGCATAATTGTGCACAAAAGCAAAAGAGCTGTGAACATGAAAGAAATTAAAACTCCTTTTGAAATCTTGATCTGTTCCCTCTAACACCGTCAGGTTCCTTTTTCATTGTGATCTATGTCCAGCCATTGTATCTTCTTTCTCGTTAGGCAAATCACTAAGCTGAAGTGTGAATATAGTAATTTTCTCTGTCAATACCTAATTTTATGCAGGTTTGTGTGCTTGGATTTCTGCAGTTCA
Source organism: Bambusicola thoracicus (assembly GCA_002909625.1). Lineage (NCBI taxonomy): Eukaryota > Metazoa > Chordata > Aves > Galliformes > Phasianidae > Bambusicola > Bambusicola thoracicus. The sequence continues at coordinate 1,060 of PPHD01017499.1, forward strand.
TTCAGACAAGAAAAAATATTTTAAACTAATGTACATTTGATAGAGCCAGTCAGCCTACCTTTTATTCTGAGACAAAGTAGTAACTTAAACAGATGCTGTTTGGGTAACCTCACTTCCAGTACTGAGAAAAGAGAACAATTCTTATATATACTATATACTAACATACTATATATATATAAAACATAACTATATATATACTAACAGCTTACAGTCATTCTTTTTGTCTCAGAAAGTTTACTTTCAGGTACTGGGAGATGCGGGCTTTTATAAACCAGGAACTTATGCATCTGTATGATGTAGATGGATTTTGAGCTCCAGGGATGGTAATTGTCTCCCTATGTCCATTCCTTTTGCTGGCTGATTGGAAATATTGATTTTACTTTGTTTAGAATCTAACATTGTCTGTACTAGCTAAGACAGAGAGGGTATGCTCACACCATCACAAATGCCAAGTTATGTTTCGCTAAGTGGTTTTTGTTAATATATTTTATTTTGTGTTTGCAATGACTATAACATCATATTTACTCTGTTGCTGTTATCCCAGACAGAATGCGGTAGCTCAGTGGGTACTGGCAATTCACTCACTTGCAATATGTCGCTAAACCTTGGGGCTTCTCTTGGCGGCAGGCACAAGCCATCGCTGTGCTACAGTCACCATCAGAGTTTTCCATTCAGGTTCTGTGAGGCTGCTTTTGTGAAACTGCTAGCAAACAGATCAAAATAGGTCTTCTTTCCCTTGTGAAATAAAATGTCTGTTTCAGGCATACTCGGTGAAAGATTTCACCCCATTTTTAGCTTCGTATTAGGATATTCCTGCTCCAGTGATTAATTGGTAAGTAGGGATGACACCCAGGAGGGATGAACATTTCTAAAGATAAAATGTCATTGTCTCACATAGTTTTACATTTTCACACTTCTGTTTTACATGGTACTTAAGCACTGAGAATTAAATTGGAATTGCACTTTACTTCAGAAGCGTGTTAGCCACTAGGCCCCTCATATCAGCTGTTCCTACTTGGTAGGCATTTTCATTTCCTTTAATTTCCTCACCTTTCATAAGAAATGGTGCCAAGTGATTTTTCAGCTCTCATTTTTCAAGAAAGACACGTGCTGACAAGAGGACGGGCTATATATTGTGTTAGAAAACGTGTGCGGAGGGGCTTTTAATTCTGAACAGGAAGCTCAGAAGCTTGTGGCACTTCACTGGCTTTTGTTGGCTAAAATACACCCGCTGTACATATCATCCTGTGACAGCATCATTTGGAAATAGGTCAGTTTGCCAGGAGTATAATGATTCTTAATCTCTGACTGCCATGCTAGCTTCCTGAAGGTTCAGGTAATAAGCTGAATCTTGGCCTTGATTCTGTGTGTCCCCAGGAGGTGCCATTAAACGCCCCATGTGGCTCATGGTAGGATTGAGAAGCTGTTGAAAAACTTGCTCAGACAGTAAAGGGTAATGACAACCTCATCTCCTCAAAGGGCTTAACTAAATGTTTTATTTTTTATTCATGTGTCTAGTCAACTTTCAAAGTGACCTTTCTGTTAAAAGCATATTCTCAGAGGATCTTCTCTGTCTAGGGTACCAACAAAGAAATGATGGATTGTTTGATTTAGTGGCCATAATGTACTTAGACAAGTGCAAATGGACATAAACGTTTGAAAGAAAACAGTGAATTAAACTCTTATGAACAACTGAAACTCCATGATGCTTATCTGGCCTGGTGTAAGATAGTGGTTTAAAGTTCAGATGTGTGATTGGTATCTGGGATTGGTTGGTTTGGCTCCTGACATTCACAGTGACACTAATCCAGAAAGCTGCCGTCTGGGTGTACTTCTGGGATTAATCGTGTGCTCTTGATCAGTCTTCATGTGAAACTTGCTCTTAGCTTATTTGTTCTCACAACAGGAAGGGTAGGGATGTTGCTTTTGTCACAGTGGTCTGTTGCAGTCATCACCTGGTGGCATAACCTCTGCTAAAATGAAATAATGTGCTTGATGCTGGTTGTGAAGAATAGCATTCAGACTTCTAGCATGTCTAAGCTTCTGTTGAGCCTGGCATTTACATTTTAACACTTAATTTAGCGGTTGTCTTCCCTTTTGACCTTTTGATCTCAGTGAGGCAGAATTATGGTAGAGCAATCCCCATTAGATAAGTTTCTAGAAAGCAAGCTTTCCCCATGAGGCAGTCAGCGTGGAGTCAGGAATCTCAACAAAATGTTTTGTGAAAAGAAGTAAGCTGCACTTTTCACATTTCCATCAGAAAAGGTGGTAGAAGAGCAAGGCATTTCAAAGACTGACACATTAACTCTTAGCAGTGGAAATTGTTTGACAAATGCTATGCTGAGCATATATCACTTGGCAACACTGAAACATAGCTCTCTGCTGAGCATTGTAATTGAAAACCTCATTTTATTGTCAATGACAGTCTGCAAGAATCCACCCTTGATCCAATCTGCTATCTAGAGGCAATCTCCTCTCTGGCTTTCTTGTTTAGAAGAAATTGTTCCACTGAACCCCACTACTACACGACAGCAAATCCCTCTGCTTCCAGGTCAGCAGTCACAGGTCATGGAAAAAGGGATTCTTCTTCTGGGTTCTAATAAGGAAGAATTTTTCATCATTTGTTTTTAACAGCTAGAAGAGACTGGCAAGATACTCAAAGTAATGCACTAGCATACAAATAGTATCTGAAAATAACTTGTGTGTTCTTTGGGAGATTGTGGAATAGAATCTGTCGTGCTAGTTTTCTCTTAGGTTTAACTCTGCAAATACTTACATTCTAGAGCAGATATTCTTGTTGTTCTTAGAGGGCTTGTTCTTGTGCTTGCGCTCTTAACACTAACCTTTTGTACCTACTTCTTTCCCTTTCTTGGTTTTACACTGTGGTTGTTCTAGGTCCTGTTAGAAAATAAATAAATGAGAGGTGTTGTGTAGCCCAGTAGCCTATTCCTGGAGATCACTTCCATATTTCAGTGACTTTCTAGCCTGGCATCTTTACCGTTTGTCCCTAACATTGATCTGCACCAGCAGTGGCTGTGATCTCCTGTATTTTCGTGTTATTTCAGTGTAGTATCACTACAATAGTAGTACTGATAACAAGATGACCTCTGTGATTTACCAGAGGTGAGATTCTCTGAGATGCTACATATCCTGCACAGATGATGTCATGGCACATTAAACTTCCTTCCAAAGAAGGCAGGAAGCAAGATCCAATATAGCTAAGAAGTAAACAAGAGTTTACAAACCTATTTCACACATTTGTCACATACCAGTAAAAAGTTTGTAATTAACCAATAAAAAGTATTTTATCAGCTTGATGGAGGAAAAAGACTATAAAAATGTAATTTACATTTGGTTTTGTTGTATCAAGGCATGGTACTATGTACTTTATATGAAAATACTGATTTGTATTCTAACCATATATATTTATTGGCTGTATTTTAAAAATCGATAAATATATTAGTACATTATTTCCAGAAGAGACAGTAGATGACTAAGAGTCCTGACATCTCTGGACAACATTTACATGCAAATCTGTAACTCTTCCCCAAGGCAAAGTGGAACCCATGTTGAAAGACAAACAAGAAGAACAGTATCTGTATAAATTTGTGTTTATATATTGCTAAGATGGATATGTAATAAAAATGAAGCTATCACTGATGTATATGACAGATATAGATACTGCACATATAAATTCTGTTCTAACTACTGTTATTACTATTCCCTTTGATGTGAACTTTCATATAAAGTTTAGAATATTATGCAGTAATCCATTTACCATGTCAGGGATGATAACCCTGGGTTTAAGCTGGTGCTAATGTCTAGGGCTGGGCTAGAGTCGGAATCTGAATGAAGAACTGAAGGAAGTACAGAAACGGGATTTGATGAAACCAAAAGTGGGGAAAGAATGACACTATGTTACAGGATTTGAATTAGGATACAAGACAGAGTTGTATCTGATCATTAGGCAAGGCAAGATCAGAAGATGAGTTAAAAATCTATCATAATTATAGTAAAATCCAAAATGAGAAACAGGTAGAGATGTCTGAAAGTAACTACTAAGAAACAGAATTGAGAGCCTAGCCTTGAGGACAAATTGGGGCATAAGCAAACAAGCAAAGATCATAATGTGCAACTGCAGGTAAAGGGCATTCTGAGTAGGAAAAAGAATACAGGTGAGATTAAATGAAATATGTGCAGAGGTAAAAAGGGTCAACCCAGTCTTGGATCCGCTTTGTTAGGCTCTTAGTTGTCGGAGTGATGAGTTCTGTCTGAACTAAAATGTACCCTTTTCTGAACAATGATATTCAAATTCTTAATAATGGAAAAGGTAATATAAAGGAATAATAAATAAAGGAAATAATGAAGAAAGAAAATCATATCCTGCTATGCTTCTGTGTTCAATGCAAGCGGGATTATGATTGAATCTTTTAGTGAAAATGAAATATTTTTCAGTCCACTAAGTAGAAGCTTGACCAACGTTTTGTTGTGAGAAGCAGTTTTAAGCCCATGGACATGCATTCAGGAGGTTCAGGAGAGGTGACTGGAAGAGTCTTCCAAAAGTGGCAGCAGTGCTGTTATCATTCCAACATCAAGGAAGTCAGATAGACTAAACCGGATTATTACAAACTAATTTACTTTGACATCAGTTTTGGGTTAGTGAAGCAGACATGGGATTTCAAGACTTAAAGAATATAACTGCAATATGAATGTAGTTAATACAGTTAACACGTTAATGCAGTTTTGAAAACTGTCTTAAAGAGAGATTAGAAATTTGGTTGGCCAAGGCAATTCTTTGACGACAGCAGATTTGTGAAGGATATAGCTTGTAAAGTTGAACAACATTCTCGTTAGAAAATGAGTTCAATAAAGCAAATGCTTAAGAAGAACAACTGCCTGATAGGTCTTGGGCAATAATTGTCGACAAGGGCATTTCTGTGAGCTCTGCAGAGATCTGACCTAAAACCACTCAGTGTTTTCCTCAGTTATTTGGAAGCAAATACACAATCATTTCTGAGTAAACTTTGTTAGATGACCCGGAGGCTTGTGTGGAGGCAGTGAAAACACAGCTGTCCTGGATCTCTTAATAACTGTGCCCTTGCACAGTGTATCTGACAGCAACTTGAAGCAGAGTTACACATCTGTGTGTAAAGTTTGTCAAATCGTAGAATAATGAAGATTGGAAAAGACCTCTAAGATCATCTAGTCTGATCATCTACCTACCACTAATATTGCCCATTAAACCATGTCCCTGAGTACTTCATCTACCCTTTCCCTAAACCCTTCTAGGGACATTGACTCCACCACCTCTCTTGGGCATCCTGTTCCAATGCCTAACCGCTCTTTCGGAGAAGAAATTTTTCCTAATATCCAACTTGAACCTCCCCTGACACAACTTCAGGCCATTCCATCTTGTCCTATCACTGTTACCTGGGAGAAGAGGCCAACCCATACCTCAGCACAACCTCCTTGGTTGTCAGATGGTCAGAGAGAGTGTTAAGATTCCCCCAAGCCTCCTCCATACTGAACTCAGTCACTCCCCATAAGGCTTCTGTTCAAGAGCCATCACCAGATAGACACTTCCCGGCAAATTGGTGTTGCCTGCAAGCTTATTGAGGGTACACTCAATTCCCACATCCAAATCATCAATGAAGCTATTAACCAGGACGGGCCCCGATACTGACCTCTTATGACTGGTTGCCAGCTGGATTTAACTCTATTCACCACCTCTCTCTGGAGTGTACCATGCTTTGTGGATGTGAATGCTTTTTTTCCAGAAGTCAGTCTGCTCTGAAAAACGTCTGACATAATATACCTGAAGTGCACTGTCAGTTTCAAAGCTATATCTAAAAGGCCTAGAAGAAGTCTTGGGCTTATATGTACAAGAATAAGAGCTCACTTCTTTGAACTTCAACTGAATGTAGTTTGGGCGTTGGTAGTTTTAAAGAGGTGTTAAAAATGAATGTGGATAACACACCTCAAAATGATTTGAGAGCAGAAGTCAGGCAGAATGGGAAAAAGCAGGGTATACTGTTGTAAAAAGATGCTTATGGGGCAAACTGCCCGAGGAAGTAGCAGATTCATTTTTCTCTTATTGTCCTCTGATTACGTCTGGATACTTCTTGAGAAAATGTGTTTTAAATCAACACATTGCTATAAGTTACTGTGGCTATAAGTTACATCATGGCTTTTAATATGTTATGGCCAGTATATAAGAGATGCCAGTGGCAATCTATTGCCTGATTTTAGCCTTCACCAGAACTATTGTAATTTAAGGCCTCTTATCTAACATGGGGTTTGCTCCATACCTCCAGATGCAGTATGTGTGGGAGTCCAACTTCTCATCCTCAGTGGACTCAGGGGCTCTTCTCACCCAGCCCTGCAGCATTTCTGGGTGATCTTGTTGTTAAACAACGGCAGCGTGTCTAAAATACAGGCTATTAAGAAACTGGGCAGATGTTTTCTGAAGGTGCCTTACCTAATCTTTTCTGTGAGGATGTTCGCATGTGCACAATTAGGTCTTCAAAATAGGTAACAAAAACACTGGAGCAATTTTAAAACAAATCCTGAAGACTGCAACTGGGTGAGGAATAAATAGGAAGCAGCTGACAGTGGAATGCAAATTGAGGTTTAATGTGGAAAACACATTGGTAGGGGATAAAGGATTTCTGGTCACCTATAGCTAATGGTAAGTGGTGGTAAGCTGATTAACCCTTTGTACTCTTCACAACTCAATTGATTTGCTTGCTTGTTTTCTTCTTCAGATTGGTTCTTTACAACCAAACAAGAAGAGTTAGTGTATGCATTTGCTGTTTTTATTTGAGAGATAAATTAAAAAGTGACGCTTTTATAATCAAGCAGAACTGTCTGAAATTTCTATTCTCTATGCAGTCATATCTGTTTTATTACGTGCTGGCTTTTATTGAACTCCAGTTCTTTATTTCATTCTCACATTACTTATTTTTGTGCGTGTGTGATTTTCAGCAATTTTGTTTTTACTTTTCTGGTGAGGGCTATCAGTTAGTTAGAGAAGTTTCCCTACTTTTATGATTGCTTTTATCAGCTGTTTATCCAATGGAAGGCTTAAGTGGAAATTATGTTGGTGTAATTTACTGGTACCTCTGATAAAACTTTTTAAAAGTCATGACTTTATTTCAGCTGGTGTTACTACTATCCAGTTTACATGCACTTTTACAGCCCTTTATACCTACCTGCGGGGCAGTTTTGAAAATGGTTGTGATGAGATTTCATTTGAAATTCTTCTCACTAAAATTAACTTTTTCTTGAAAAACATAAGCTTAAAATCAGATGATTCTTCTGTGTATGACACGAGATTTCTCAGTCCTGCATTTCAACTCTTTCTTCTATCCATACAAGAAATATCGTGCTGTTAAAGCTGGGGTCAGATTTAACTCATGTTTCTGCAGGTCCTTAATGAAAACAGTTTTGCGATGGCTTTTTTCTGTGCCCAACTACGTTAGTGTTTTAACTCTGCAAATCTGATGTACTGGAAATGAGTTTGAATCAAATATCCCAGGAAAATGTCCTGTATTTTTTGTTCTTTATTTTACTTGGTTGGAGAAGTGGGGAAAAAAATTGCCATCCAAAGTGAAGTATGTGGGAGCGCAAACAGTAAACAGAATTAGTTAGGATAGCGACCATTTCAGTCACTACAACTTCATCTAAGCAGTAATAAAATAAACCGAGAATATTAACCTTCTTCACAGTTTTGCCAGATGTTTTTAAGAAGCTCTGCTCCAGTGGTAGATGTAAACCATAGCGTTTATTACATTGAATAGAGAGTGGCGATCCCAGAATCCTTTTTATTATCCACACAGTCCACTTTTGAATTTATAATCAAATGGGTTTTTCAATCTTACAATCATACGTCTTGCAACAAACTACTGTTCTGTGATGGCCAAAAATGCAGAAGTAAAAAAGAGAGCAAATCCTAAACCCGGTACTATCAGTATGATTTCCCTTGAAATGAAGAAGAGAATACTTGTTGCCTATTCACAAATATACACCCACATCTCTTCCTCCATTTTGCTCCAGTGTATAGTTCAGTGGGATTTTTTGCGTGTTAAACTTGTGTTTGGGAGTTATTCAGGAAAAGTATCCGTGGCCACAGAGTTCAGGACTCTTCAGAGGTGTTAGTTCAGATGCGTTGCAAGAACCTATTACATGTAAGTACTGAGATGCCACAGCTGTGGAAGAATATAATTTTTGGCATGGCTGTGCACACAAGTTCTGGCTTCTAAAATACAGGTGAGTTTTAATTGCTAAAGCTGAAACTGTGATTTAACAGTTTTTAGTTACCTTTCAACTGGATAGAATTTCCAAGTGAAATTCTGGATCTTAGTTTTGATTATTACATATTGTCTGCTGTTCGTTTCCTAGCTGTGCCAACATTAGATTTACTCTAATGTTGACTTTATAAAAGGCAAGGTGTGCAAGGATTGACAGTGATGATCCTGAATATAAATTATATCAAGCAAATTGATACAAGATAAAATTACCAAATCAACCTTTTTTATTCTATATTTTATGGAATACCTAATGTATGTTTGGCAGTAATTTACTCTTGCACATGAATTTCTGACAGTTTCGATTCTTCTGGCTTATTAATCAATGTAGTCAGCACCAGAGCAATTTTTATGAGACTCAATAGTCATCAAAAATTTATTACCAGATAAATCAAAGAAACAACTAGCATCTTAATAAGGTGAGCAAAGTAGCATGTATAAAATCATTCAAGACTACATGATTTTGACACTTGTATATTGCATTTACTGCTTGGTTCAAATGTTTAGTTTGTACTTTCATTAAAATAAACATCACAGGGACAAAATTGCTTCCTTTTGTGCTAGGTCTTTCTTTCTTTAATTTTTCATGTCTAGATATGTGTATTTCATGTTTGCTCCATTCTGATAAGCGTGGAACTTCTATGTAAAACATAATGAAGAACGTAAACTCTAAAACTTGTGGAATTAGTTGCAATTAATACTTTGCACTTTAGGAATAAGGCAAGATGGAAGATTATTGAGAGCAGCATCAGCTTATGGTTGTGTGAAGAATTCTGATATTTGTTCCAGCTCAACTTGTCATATTTGATACAGTAATGTTTCTACTTTATGAAAATATTGCACTTTTTGTTTGGTATTTAGAGAAGTAAGAATTTCCTAGTCATGCTTGTTGTGGATACTATTGGTAGCCTAGTAAAACCAGAGCTGTGTGCTTCCCAAATCTGCCTCTTGATTAAAGGTAAACGCTCATTTTGCCGAGCAACTTTTGCATTTAAAGCTTGTGCTGGTACAGAACTGTACTGGTTCAGTATCCTGCTCTGGCTTCTCTGGCCCAGCAAGCCTGGCAGATGATGGGCCCTAGGCACTGTGATGCAGTAGAATGTGCTGGTGATAGGACATGCTGGTGACACCACAGGGTGTAGGTGGTCCGTTCCCTTGCCACTGCTTAGAGACCTAGGTGTGAATATGTTTGTGGAAAATCTTTGTGCAAGCTGGTTGGCCTGGCTCCAGAGGGGCGTGAATATTCTGGAGAACAATGAAAACAGAAAATTGAGTTGTTTAATGAGGCCTGGCTTTGCCTCTGCACACAAATGTGGACACTTGAAGCAGATGCAAAGTGAACTGAATGTTCACCTGAGGTTGTCACTGTAGGCAGGGGGGCAACTTAGGGTCCAAAGCAGTTTGCCAAAAGAAGGGAATCCTGATCTGTAGACCCAGAGAGGGCCCATGGCCACCACTCTACCAGCAGTAGGTTGTTGGAGTAGTGGAGTGATACCTGTCTGGAGCTCCCACTGCTGTGCTCCAGCCTGCTCTGCCCCTCTTTTAACCATCTAGCAGGGAGCTTCGTGGAGCCAAAATGACTGGAAACAAACCACTTTTCTTGACAAGTACAGTTTTAGTCTGAATCACCTCCTTGAACTGTCATAGCACCTGAGAGCCTGCGCTAGCCCAGTGGGCAGAAACGCATGGCCCAGGAGAAGGCAGCCCCAGCTGGGGTCAGTCTGAGGTGGAGAAGGAGAACCTGTGTTCTTGTGTGCATTTTTCACTTTCTGCACCAAATGAAGCAAATTTCCTCTGAGGAGAAAATGAGTACTTCTAAGGACTTGGTGCTTAAAGACTCACCAACGCTGAGAAACTCATGGGAAGACTGGATTTCTTTATGTGCTACAGTTACAGGGAAGGAAAAGCCTCATATTGCACTCAGTACATTTCACGTGAATCTGCTGGTGTTGAAAATATACAAGACTCATTAGTGGAGTTCTTGCAGCTAGCTTTCACACGTTTTGCCTAATAAGAAAGTAACTGAAAGGAGATTGAATTTATTCTGTGTTAATAACCAGAAAGGATGTTTCTAGAGGGCTACTAAGCAATTTAGAACAGTGAATAATACAGAATAGGAACCCCATTGTTCCCTCTTCTACCCAATGCATGATGTTACAGGAGGAACATATTTAGCTTCACAGACCTCTTTTTCTGTGTTTGTAGTCTTAAATAAGACTGCAGATAGGTCTGCGTATGGATTGAACAGCTTACGGAAATGCTGTTGTCTTGTAACTCTTAATGTTTATCTCCCTCATCTGATTCCAATTCAAGTGAGTTATGGCTGGAAATGATTGCTGTGGGTTATTGCATAGCATTTATGTAAAGTATGAGAGAGTACTTTAAGAGACAGTTACCAACTTATTATATCACAAGTAAAAAGCAACTGAGTAAAATGGGTGCATTTTTTTGGTACTGTAAAGGTATGGTAGTTTCAAAACTGATAATAACATCCAGTGCTAACATCTGACTGCAGCTGCGCATCTTTAATTCTCTTAACTAGTCTACCTGGAAGCTAGCTAAGTGTGTGTGAATCTTACTTTCAGGAGTAGATATTTATCTTCTCTTTGAGACAAATCTTTGAAACATGAATTTTCTAAGGTACATATAATTAGTATGTCAGAGTAACTATCCGTCTCTCTGTGTATCTTTGGTATGGCTGTAGCTTTGTAGCATTTGCATCCTGAGAGGCCTAATCTTCTCTGGTCTTGATTTGAAGTTGAGATGGGGTCTGAAATTGTCCATGTTCATAACAGCTCTGTGGTCAAATACATAAAACTATTGTTAATAGATTTGTTACTGAGAATTAAAGGCTGTGATTTGAATAGCAGCCCAGGAAGCTTGCATGAAATACATATGTACATCAGAGAACTCCTGAGGTAAATTTGGAAATTCCCACTGGATGAATAGTGAAGTGGGAATTTGAGATCCAAGTCTTTCTGTAAACTGGAGCAGAATCAGTAAGGTGACAAGGTATAAGCTAGCATCCCGCTTTTACATCTGCCATGCATTTCATATGTGGCTTTAATAACTTCCACACAGTGAGTTCTCAAGTTTCTCAACACAAGATAACTACAGCTTAAGGGGTTATATGCTCCCAGAAGTCATACCTGAATGTATTACTGAATACATATTTATATTAAACTAAAATGTATATGCTTTTTACAGTGGATATTCTGCAGTTCACATGGCTGGTACCAAATTGGCCAGACACAAACCAGTGTTAGAGCACATGGTTTCTGTTCGTGCAGTTCTCAGATCTGCTCTTAAGAGTAGTATGCAAATGGGAACAGATGATATTTTCTTTTTTGCTATTGTCTCCTGTATCCTGCATTCTTGTTAGAGGCTAATGAGGCTACATTCTGCTTGATGTATTTGGATGCTTACACTTGATCTAATGCATCTGAGGTGGTGCTTACTGTGATGCTGGAAGAGCTGGTTCAAAAAGGGGTTTTGCACAATCATAGAATCACAGAATGGCTTCAGTTGGAGGGGAACTTAAAGCCTGCCCAGTCCAAACCCCCTGCCATGGGCAGGGCTGCCCCCCACCAGCTCAGGCTGCCCAGAGCCCATCCAACCCAGCCCTGAGCACCTCTCAAGATGGGGCACCCACAGCTCTGAGTGCCTGTGCCTCACTGCACTCTAAGTAAAAAATGTCTGTGTAGCATCTAATCTAAATCTCTCCTCTTTTAGTTTAAAGCCATTCCCCCTTCCCCTAACATTATCAGACCATGTAAAAAGTCAGAAGGCCCCTATGAGGTCTCACCAGAGCCTCCTCTTCTCCAGACTGAACAAGCCCAGCTCCCTCAACCTTTCTTTAAAACAGAGTTGCTCCAACCTTCTGATCATCTTTGTGGCGCTTCTCTAGACCCATTCCAACAGCTTCACATCCTTCATGTGCTGAGTGCCCCAGGGAGAAAGTAAGATATGTGTTGTTCAGTAGCTGCATCCGTTAACTCAGTTTTTTTCTATTCTGAGAAGAAAGATTTAGAAAACAGCAGGCATTGCAGTGTAGGCTGTATAATTCCATTGGCATGAAAAAACACAAATTGAGTTAACGTTTGTAAAAAATAATATTCATAGTTAAAATGCAGAGATGATCTAAATGAGTGATGGGAAGAACTGATGAAAACTGCCGATATTGCAGAATTCAAATTGTTATATTCATGAAGATATAATTAATTATTTAATTCTAGATATACATGTCTTAGTCTACAAATGTATTGCAGGTTTACAGCAGACTAGCTATTCAATGTGGCAGAATGTAGTCTTTGCATATTTATTAAAATTATTCATAACTGGTTGCTACCTAGATGAACCACTCTATGCTCATGTCTTGCTTCAATACGTTATTGTAACCATTTTATCATGGCATTATAATGGAAGTTTGTCTAAGTTTTACAATGATCCATGGGCATTTCCCAAAAACCGTATCAGCATCTTTTCAAAACATGTATTTACAGTTTTCATTTAAGCATACTTTCAGAGGATTCAGTAGCAATACATATTTTCTACATATAATTGTTCAATTTTCTTAAAGAAAATTTTATGTTGATGAAAAGGACGTACACATTTAAAAAGGTTGAATATGCATTTAATTCAATTTTTTGTGCCTGTTTTCCAGCTTGCAACTATAAACTGCTTCTTTTAAAGGTATCATAGGACGGCAAAATATATTCTTACTGCAATTTCATAAACTTCCACATAGATGTCCCAGCAAAGTTATAAAAATCAATTATTTATATAGTGTGGGAGTGATTCCTCACAGTTGTTTCTCCTGGGTTTTTCAGGGTAACAAGACTCTTCTGAAACAAACAAATAAAAACCACAGGAGAAGGCTTTCCACCAAGCTGATGTGATGTTAGTAATTTTAAGATAGCTACAGTTACCTTATCAGGTGGCTGTTCCGCAAATCCATTGGCTAGTTTGTGTACACAGGTATGACATCTTCATTTACAATGGAATTCAAAGCAAAAAGGCTGCCTGCAGCAATATCCAGGGGAAAAAAAAAGCATCTTGTATATTTTATTTTGTTACCATGTTGTTGTTGTTTTAAGTAATTTTGAGGAGCAGCAAAAGAAATAACCTGGTTTTCAGAATGCAAAAATTTACCATTAAATATTTCCATGTTAGGAATATAGAAGAGTTACATGGTGGTTGGGGCTTCTTGTGTAAAGTCAAAGGAGCCTAACATTGTAGTTGAAAATGTTTTGCTTTATGGTGAGTGCCTTAGAAATATACTGTAGTGCTATTTGCATGGTAATGCAACATTAGGTCCAAAATAAGTAAAAAAGCAGCATCATTTCCAAAATAAGGCAAAAGCTATTGGAGGCCAATGACATTTTATGAAAACCATCAAATGGACACTTTCCATTTGGTTAAATACATTTTGGTGGGGAATAAGGGTGCGGTCCCTTTTTATACAGAGTTACTTCATATCTTGCTGTTTAATTCCTCTGCTTCAATATTTGTGACTGTTGTACCAAGTTTTTGAGGACTGACTCCCCTGTATTAACTTTTCAACATCATAATGTGAGAAAGAATGATACAAGTTCATGTCAGTAGGACAGCAATGAAAGTGTGTGCTATTGGACTTAATTTGTTCTTGTTC
>PPHD01017500.1:0-15014 GCA_002909625.1 Bambusicola thoracicus
GGGTGTAGGGAGAAAGGCCTCTTTTTTGCACATTCGTAATTCACAAAAAAAGCTGCAGATTACAAGATGAAACTTTCCAGGTGGCTAGCTTTGACTGCAGGATAGTCCTCCTGCTAATTACAAAGAGAGAATGACTGAAAGAAAAATGAAAGAGAAAAATTAAAAATGACACATATTGTGATTAACTCATTTGTTTTGTAGGTGTGTTGTACAAAAGTTCCATTGCTACCCACTTAGAGCAAGTTTAAAGTAACAATTTCACTTAAGTTGCTATGAACTGCTATAATTACATAATATCAACGTTTTGTACTGCAATTCCACTAAGAATCTCCCCACAGAAGCTGCATAAGTTTTTACTTATGCAAATGTAAGGCTCGCAGTGAAATCAGTGCAGAATCTTATGAATCATTAACTTCAACCAGAAAGCCAGCCTGGGGAGGTGGGGAATTGGCATGTGGTGGGACTTACTGCCTCCATACCCTGCGTCTCTCTGCAAGCTATGCCAATACATAAAATAACCCAGACCTTTCGGATTTCATGAAGGAATCCTCATGGTTTTTTACCTGATTTTTGAGTGAAGTGAGAAAAACAGTGTTTTTCCCCTGATGCTGCTCATTATTAGAAAAATAAGTGTTTGAATACTGAGACATATCGCTAGGAATTTAAAATCCACCTTTTATTACTTCAGGTCCCAATCCAGAATCAGAAGCTCTAGAACCTTTCCCTGTACCATGGATGACACAACGCTTGCTAAACGGAACACTGAAGTCAGTGCTTAGCAGTACTAAGACCACAAAAAAGCCACTGGCTTTACATATTGTCATTGCTGGCATATATTGACCACGCCTCAGCTCCAGGGCATCAAGGTTCAGATTTGAAAGTCAGCTATTCCTTGAGTCAAAGGGGAAGACGTCTAGTTGGCAGCCAAAAGCGCTAGTGAGAGTCAAAACATCTGTTGAGCTATTGAGGAAACAGGACAACTATTTTTTCTGAGTTCTGGGTGTTGCACAGCATGTTTTCTTAATGCTCCAGAAACTATAAGAGCTCTAGTACAACTTACTGGAAGCTCATCCAGTAAAAAAAAAAAATGGATACAGGGCAGTGGTGTTTTATCCCTTGTCTTTCTCCAGCCATACACTGCTATGATTTATAGAGGTGCATGTACTACAGCAGATATTTCTTGCCCTGTTTTGGTAGATAACTCAGAAGAAATTGTCAGTCCTATATTTGACGCAGAACTTGCAAGTTAACATGTTCACAATCACAATTTTTGACAGGCTTTGCTGCTTACCTTGCGGGCTATCTCGCTGACCTGCAGGAATTCCAAGTATCCTCCCATGAAAGCTCTCTTTCACCTGTATGATAGTTGGCTTAACTCCCGAGGATTGCAGTGCCCCAGATGTGCTTAGTCCAGCTGGATGTTCTCCATTTGATCCTCTCTTATTTACATCCTTGCATGCACTATAGTTCAATGACTGCAATTTGAACACTCCTTTCTCTCTAGCTGAATAGTCCCCAACACACCACCTCCCTGATGTGTAATCACCCAGGAGACATAATCATTCACTCAGAATAAAAATAATTCTCCTACCGTTTGCTCCTTGCCTCCTTTCTGCTCTTTTCTCTGATTTATTACACTATATTCTTTATGGAAACATTTTGACATCCATCCCCTCTGTTCAAGTCTTGTACCCACCCTTTGAGGGAGTGCTTTGAACAGAATAAGGCCAGGATGAGCGGCTATCTCACATACTCTCTCACCCTTTCATTCCCATGTCATTTCCCCCACCTCCTCATTATATCCCTGAGCCTTTCCCCTCCTTCTAGTTCAGCTGTGCCTGTTGGCCCTCCTACAGCAACCAGCAGCCCTACCCTCCCTGCCCCTCTAGGAAATGACAGAAAACATCTCCTGCAGCCTGTGCTCCCCAGGCCTATATCTGGGTCCCAGGTCCTGGAACATCCCCTGTCCCCCCAGCACGTAGCCCCATGTGGGCAGCTGCAGGACAGCGCTGACCCACAGCACAGGCAGAGAGCAGGAACTGTTCATGCAGTGTCACTGAATTCCTTCAGTTCCCATCTTCACTGTTTAGTTAGACTGCAAAAAGTATTTAGTGAGCCGGAGCACTGAAATGATTGCTCTTTAAACTTAGTCAAAATCACTGCGAAATTCCTTAATTAAATGGTTCAAGCTGAGAGGCAAAACGCTTTCCAATTCAGGCATCACAGGGCCCCTCACTGCCGTACCTTCCTCCTGGTCTTTATTGCCACCTTCATTTTCTCCTGATACTCGGTATGCTGCCTGTTGGTTTGCTTGTTACCAGGAGTGCCCCTCCGACCGCCAACCTACCCCGCACTGACAAGCAGAAAGCTCTTTATGCTGAGTATTGATCTAGTGGATGCCCCAGCCCGGAGTGGAAGAGCATCTTTAATTTCTGACTCCCTTGGGGACATTTGATTCAAGAAGGATTTTCATAGTGTGCCTAGACTTGGTAAGTGGCTGCTATTCAGTAAGTGCTGGTTGCAGCTCTGAATCTGAATGCGTGCTGGGGCCTTGCTCTGCCTGTGGCAATAAGCTGTGCCATTAGCCAAGTGTTCCAAGCTTCCAACTCATTCTCTAACTGGGACTTTTTTTAGACCTAAAGAACCTTAACCAGCTTCACTGTTACTCGGGATGTGGCAGGTCAGTTTGGAAACATTTGGAAATACCAGTTCAAGGACATCAGATGAGCATCTGATAGAGGCCGCAGGCACAGCCCTGGTATGATGGCCTAGCCACACAGTGCGCTGTGTGTCTGGCATGCAGCACTCTGCTCAGAGGGACACACAGCCCCACCTCATTCCTGCCATTATCAACACAGGGAAACTTCCCCACAACCCAGGAGATCACTCTAGGCTCACAGCACAGCTAGAATGCAAGTGCCTCAGTGCTCCCAAAGGCCATTTGTCAGCCTGCACAATAACACCAATGAGCAAGTCTTCTGAATCTGTTATCCCTGGCTGTAAGCAGTGGATACACACAGCAGGTCAGCATGCCCATGACAAGTATCCAATACCTGTGCAGACTTCAGAGGACACCACAAAATCAGCTTACATTCAGTTTTTGAATTCACAAATGACTTCTATAATTACAACCAATTCCAGAATAATCCCATGCCTGAAATCATCCTATTCTGTGGTACCTGAAGCAGTGCAAATGAATTCCTACTCCTGGCCTGAGGCTTCCTCCATCACATGCCAGTGGGGTGAGCAGAAGGTCACAAGGACTCAGGGTCTGCAGCTGCAAGACCTTCAGCCACAGGTGGGGGCTGATAAACAAATCAAATGGCCCAGCAAAAGCAGGCACCATTTAAAGGTACCATACCATGCTACCATTCTGGATGTTCGGTGTGCATTTATTAGGGCTGAATAGGCAGCAGTTAGATTCTTTTTTTTTTTTTTTTTTTTTCTAGTAATTGAACATGCGATTACTAAAATCTATGCTTACAACAAAGTTTTAGGAAAGCAAAGTATTTGAAAAAGAGATATATTTTCTTTGTTAATATGGTTTGATTTATCAATTTGTAAACTCACTGCTTCAGTGTGAACTTACAAAGCAGCTAAATTACTTTAGAATTAAGTTGACAGTGCTTGAGGATGAACTGCTGATACTCTTTCTGGCTGCTGACAGCAATTTCCTACGGGATAGTCTTCTGGCTGAGAAGCTAATAAACAAGACTTGCAGCAGCAGAGACAAAAATGAAGATAAACAAACAAGAATTAAATCAGCTACAATAATAATAACCTTAATGCTGATTTTGTCTCCTTCTGGTCTAAAACAAATATGTTTGTTTTCTAGACTGGTGTTTATTTTATAACCTGTATTTTTCAAATAGCTTGTCTATGGGAAAACTGTGTCTACTCACTAGGAGTCACAGTTATTCCACATTCAGAAAAATAAAATGAGGCTTTTAAAATCATCATAAAACTCTTCAATTTATTTAAAGTAAAAGCTGCAAAAGTGGAATTGAAGTGCTTTGCACACCGTGTAAGAACAGCTTTGCTACATTTTCTCACAGCTCCTTAGAGTGCTAATTTTTTAAAAACCTTATCGCTACTTTTATTATTAGCCAGAGCCCATTACTATATTGAGGTGCTTGCAACTGCTGTGTCATGTACCTCAGAGACCAACTAATGCACAGGCAGTGACAAAAGAAGGATTACAGCAATGACGTTCAGGCGCACAGTGTGGACAACAGGCAGTCACTGCCAGCACAGAGAGGCCACAACTGACTGCAGTTACAACTCACCACTGAACGTGTACTTCTCTGCATGAAAGCTGGGGACATGAAACAGGTTAAAAAAAAAAAAGGGCATTTCCCAACTCCTGCTTTGCAGGAGGTGTGATGTTGCTTCCTGCTGTGGTGATGTACATCATCGTGTATCTTGTGTAAACAGTTGCTGAACATGCAAACCTGGAAACGAACATTAAAAATCATTGCGCTATTGAATAAGGAATCAAATCTAATTTAATTAAGAGATAAATATACCCTTAATAGTAAACAAATGTTGTCAGGTGACATTGGTTGTACTTGCATACCTTTTCCATCTTCAGAGTGGTTTAAAAACATTCTCATTTGTGCTCTATCTCTCTCTGAAATAGAAAAACAAGGCTTTCTTCACCTAGGAAAGGAAACTGAGTTCCAAGGACTTGACCAAAGAATACAGAAAGTCAGTATGCTCAAAATGTATGCTATCAATAACATCATTACATTGCTCTCTCAAGGGTTATGGTTTTGCAGTTAGCTTGCAGGAATTTAATGGGCAGAGAGCTGAAAATTATGACCCAGGCTCCTCCAGCTTCAGGCGCATTCTGCAGTCTATATAAAGAATGGGGAAATGTTCTTGGAGGTTCAGGTAACTATTATGAACTGTTTTGAGATGTTTCCAAAGAAGCAAGTTAATGATGATCCAGATACTAACAGCATGCATAGGTCTGCCTTCTCATGATGTTACCATCACAAAGTCTTTAGACAACCTCAGACTTGCAACAAAAATTAGTGTTTGTGTTGCCATCTTAAGATTTTTTACTTTAGTAAGTCTAAAGATTGCAAAGAAAGTAGTAGAGAGGGAGGGGTTTGGAACTAGATGATCTTTAAGGTCCCTTCCAACCTAAGCCATTCTATGATTCATTAGGGCAATGGGGAGCTTAGATGAACTTCTACAGAATTCCACAATAACTGCATTATTTGTAGGAGAAGTTGTGGGAACTCAAAAAATCCCAGGTAGGGAATTTCCCTTTATCTTAGAAACCTACACATTTTAGACATATTGTTCCCTATTGCTGCATTTTGTGCAAGCGTTTATATCAGTGAAGTAAAAGCTGGTAGCAATCCCACTGCTCACTTTGAACTGAACAACTGCACAAGAGACACAGGAAATCACCCCTTGATTTCTGAAGAGTTAAATTGCAGCTGCCAAACCCTGTCAAGATCCACTTGGAGTAGGATCTGGTGTCTAATGCATTTCTGCTGCTGGTTATTCTTTCTTAAACTTTCTTTTCCTCCAGGAAAGGCATACCTGCATTCTAGCTGCTAATGAAAAAAGGGACAATTTTGAAATGTTTAGTCACTTTTACATTGTGATTTTTGCTAATGTCATGTAGGAGTGACAGAATTCTTCAGTTAACATAATTCAAAAGAGAAGGGGAGGAGAAGGTGGAGAAAGACTACATAAAATGGATTTATATTGCTTTTACAACTGAATTGTTTTCAGTATAATGTCACGTTCTTAGTGTGGGGGATTTTGCATGTGTCATGAGTCTACAGATGTTCTTGCACACTACGTGCAGCTGCACTATTTGTCATGGGCAAATTTAATAGCAAGATGCTTGCTACATGTTCCCTCTATTCTTAGTCCACAAAAACCACAGAGGGGAAAAACACTGCCTGCTAGTTTGCTTGCTTCCCCTCTTTACACAGTCTTTTCAAATATTTCAGAAACAAATTTGGAAACACCATCTTTCACACTTCATTCCATGACACCTGCAATGGCAGCTCCACTGCCTTTGCTAGAATGATTTTTAGACCGATTTCTTTGTAATGTTTCTAATGCTAATGCAATCATTTTAAGTTCCTGAATTGGAACTGGGGAGATGAAAGGAAGAGGTTTTCATAATAGTATGGGGTTCTTCAAGAGTCAAATCCTGCAAAAGGGAGAATACTTTCTGCCAAATATGACTATCTTCTGCTCTCACTGACTGCAGGGGAAACTCAGGCGCCCTCCATGTCTGCACTCTGCAGAGCCAAATGCTGCCAGACCTGTGCAAACTCAGATGAGCAATGCTGCTCTTCTAATCTTCCTTGGAAATGTTCTCCTTTCTAAACTTTTCTGGTCTAAAGCCAGCGATGAACATACCCTTGAGATCCAGCTTCCTGCAGAACTATCCAGGCAGCAAAGCAACCTTTTCTAAAATTAAAAGAAAACCAAGTCTAAATTCTTCTCTTGCCAAGCCCATAATGTGCTGAAGCATGGGCTGGTTAGTAGCAAGAGAGGTAAATGTAGAATAGGCAGTGCAAGCAGAAATTTGGACTTTGCAGAAGGGAAACTTAAAGTTGGAACAGGAGCACATCCAACTGAACTGGCACAGCATAATACTTGAGAAGAGGGTACAGCTGCAGAACAAGTTAAAAGCATTCCACTGTCAAGAAGTATGTGAACAAAAGTAGAAGCCATAAATGAAAATCACGAATTTAATTATGGTATCTCCTACAGTAAGAGACAGACACAGCCATACGGCACTAGAGCAGTGCAGGCTGCAGCAGGCAGCGCGCCAGGAGAGGCCGAGGGAGCTGCGATTCCTCAGCCCTGAAAAGGCCAGGGGCATGGCAGGGATTTATTGCTGCCTAAAAATACTTCATGGGAAGCTATAGAGAAATCAGAGCCAGATTTTTCTCAGAGGTGCGCAAGGGCAGGTATTTAAAGAACATAAAAGCCAAGATGGTTCGACAAGGTATAAACATTTTTGTGATGGAAAAATCAGAGTTCTTAAATAAATTCAGAATTTGTGTACTACTGCATTGGAAATCTTTTAAAACATCCTGAATTTAGCACGTGCTGGAAACACTACATATATGTAAGCCATGTAATCACACACCAAGCTGCTGGAAAACACAGAGGATGCAGATCACAGTCATTCAATCACAGTGAGTTTCTAGCGTTAAGAAAACATATAAAATAAAATCCAAGAATACACCAGACCAAGGAAAAAAAGACATCCCCCCGACCCCTGAATATCACACTTCTCCTGGTGATGACTCACCATACTCCCCCATTCCTTCTGAGAAATACTAAAATGTCAATCTTAAGACCCAAAGGCACACTGGAGGAGTAAGCACAACACAAGAGAACAGGGACATCTAACAATTTTAACTCTATTTTATGACATCTTCCTGTATGAATTTGGTAATTTCTACTATTAGACTGTTGAAAACCTTAAACTAACAATAAATTAATAGGTTCATATATGCAGTATGTTCCCCTTTGCCAATAGGAAGGCTTTGAATATAGTACCTGAAATAGACCGGAGCTGTTAAGAGGAGGTGTTGGAAGGCAAAACAAGCACAGCAAGAGGCTGAGGATGAAGGACCCGACCACTGCCTAACACCCCTGGGCACCATCGTTTGAAAGAGAGCAGCGTGCCTTCACAGACCAGTACAGCAAGAATCTGCACAAGCTCCATTTATGGCTCTGTGTTTATGACTCCTTGCTGTACCTTGAATTGTTTACACTGCTGATTGCCTCTGCTTGGCCCCTGGAAAGCTCCTCAGGCAATGGATGTTGGTCCAAAACGCTTCCTGCAAACTGAGCTTGCTCTCAGTCATTCCAGGCTGTTTTCTCATTAAGGACACAAAAGCAGGGTTTCTCAGAAGCTGCTGTTGCTGGGGGCACCTCTGCAGGAACAGCTGATTTTCTCCCTCGCCATCCACACCTCAAACACTGGCAACTGCTTCTGCTTTCAAAGTAGCTCTTCATACCCCAAGTGCTGCCGCCGCATGTACATATTCCTTCTAGAGCAAGCTGAATGGGAAAAGTATTCTATAATGATCTCTGATTTAGCTTAAAGTGCCTTCTTTTCCTTCATTGCATTTTGTCTGTGAGAAGTGTGCTGAGTCTTGTGCAGCTGTGTTCTTGCTCTTATTCGGCACAGACCTCTTCTGAGTTTTGCACCCATACCAAGAGTTTCCATCTTCCTTTTGAAAGGAGTGACAAATGGGCACAGCGCAGAGGAGCTCAAAGTCTGCAGGAATGTGAGTCAGGACAAGGAGAAAAATATTAAACTAATGAAAAAAGCTGCCTTGGCTTCCAGTGCATGTGCTGTGAGCTGGAAAGTGAAAACCCCAATGGAGAAGAGAAATGGAGGACAAATATTCAGATTCAACTGCTGCCCTTTTTTGTTTTCAGAAAACAAAGTAAGTATCAGCTGTACCAAGCCATAAATCAGCTGACCAGTGAATGCCTGTCCACTCTCCTTGTGGTCACCTGCAACTCACCTACAAGAGTGCAGGAGGACATGCATGAGGGCTGCTTCAGGAAGGTGCTGAGCCCTTCTGCTCCTGCTCAGGCCGGGATGCTCAGCGTACTCAGCACCACTCCTGATTGCGTCTTGGTCTTATTTGGAGCATTCCTGACAGCCATGCCAACAAAATACAGTTCCAACTTGGGAAAAACACATTCTATTTTTTATCTAGAAATTAACTGGGGTTAAACCAATTTCCATTGTCAGACGTGCCAACCTTTAGAATAGATCTAGTACTAAATCATGGATGTCTATGGGGAGTTCCCTTGGATTATTTGATCAAATTATGTTCTTTAAAGTATGCTTCAAAAATGTCATCCCAGCGTAGGAGGAAAAGAAAGAAAATAAGGCAAAGAAATGATGGGAAATTTGGAGAAATGAAATGTTGTCTCATGTATTTTGACAATGTAGACATCAGTAGGTTTGCCAGACAGATCGGCTCCAGACTTCAGATACAGCTTAAGGAATGCATGACTTGTGAAAAAAAAATCTAGTCTGAAACACAAGCTACTTGCTAGCCATTTTCTTGATCTCTGTCCTCTTAAACCATTTTTCTGTGTTTACTTACCCTGTAACACTCCATACTTCTCCCACGCCTGAGGTCCTCCCCAGTCCTTGGGGAGAAAGCTGGGATCTGACAACATGGACAAGTTCTGGTGATGGAAAGCACTTTAAGTAACATGGTGGATAGGCAGCACCAGGAAAGGAGAAAAAGATGAGAAGATGAAGAAATGAGTAACATAAAATGATGGTGTATAGAAATCAAGAGAAAATACCACTGAAACGGCGAAAGAGCTGGGACAGAAAAATCCCACTGAACATAGTGGTTAATCATTACCTCGCTTTGCAAACATCACATTGTAGCTGCTTTTCCTTCACCCATGTCTGCTACCCCACCCCATTACTTTCATCAGTAATAAACTAGGCATAACTGAGCATAACTGAGGGATCCACAGCTTCCTCAGCACCTGCAGGGAGTTAGGAGGAAAAGAAGTTCTCATTGTTTCTTTGGATCTCCAACTGAGTTTGCAGGACTAGAAGGTGCTGGGGGAGGAGGTTAATGTTGGGCTCTAAGTTAGAGAATACAGCAAATTTGACTATGAAATATAAGATGCCTTTTTACAGATTATTTTGAAAAAAAAAAGCTTATACTTTAATATCGGCTGTCTAGCCTTACATAGCACACTTGATTTTGCATTATTGTGATGATATATTACAGCACCATGTAATAGAGACCGGTTTACTGAATTCAGTTTGGAGTATCTAAACATCCTTCCTCTAGTTAGATTTTTCTCCTTCTGACCCCAGCACACCTAAGTATCTTTTGGTCATTTTCCACACCTTGACCATACGCTCCTCTACCAGGGAGCAGAATAATTCCAGGCAATTAAGGCACTTACTCATATCCATTTTATCTGCGGATCTTGGAGGTGCAAACAAAACACGCTGGATGGGGAAAACTTACTAACGCTGTTGATGCTTTAGATCACTTGATAATCTTTTTCCTGTGTTAGTTATTACTGAATGGGAATAAGATACATGCATGCTAGGGCTTGGAACAGATGGCACTTCTGTTCTGCAAGGAAGAAACAGGGGCAAAGGGGCAGCAAAGTTGAACCTCCCCCCTTTCCCTTCTTACCGGGATTCATTGTGTTGCCCTCCTGTTACAGTTGGCTGTGACTCTTTCTTGTTATAAAGAGATGTCAGAAGTTAGGGAGAGACAGATGATAACCTTAAATCCTTTGCTGCATTTTACCAGGATTCCTAAAAAATAAAATAAAAGACGGCTAAGGGAGTTGGAAAATGTCAGTTAAGCATTACACAAAGAACGTGATACATTTGTTGACCTTACCTTTCCCTCCACCCTTCTCCTCTAAGATGGATTTAGTAGTAGTGGGTGCTCTACTGCTATGAGTGCTTTCTTAAAAATAATTTAGATGCTATTGTCTGTCTGCCACTTGGAAAACATCACTGTTTCAGTGAGACCCTGCTGCAAATAAAAAAAGGAGGATTTATTGAAATGCCTCCAAAAAGGCAATGAAATTTCATTCTTTTCCTTGTCCTCTGAAATGTGACATGTTCTTGCATTTACAGTCTTCTATTTTTATTTTTTTTAATTGTGCTTTTGTATTCACAGTCTTTTCATTCTTATCCTCCATTTTACGAATAGCGTGCGTGGTATTAAGAGCTGAAGGCAGAGATGAGAGGTGAAGTGTTTTGAACTGACTAATTTGCAGGCAAGAAATAAAGCCCTTGTAAGGTGGTCCCAGGGGTATCTTCGCCATGAACACTATTTGAAATGACATGTAATCTCGTGCATTTCAAAGGCAAAACATTTCTCATTCTTAAGTATCTTCACGAGCCAGGGTTGGTTTACCTGTTCCCAGAGAATAATAAACCACCAGAGACAAGGAAACTCCTTCCCTCCCCTCTGAACATTCCTGTTCTTTTTCAAAGGGGCAATTGCAGTCAGTAGTTTATTTCTCTCCTATCTTTTGCTGCTCTGATGGCTTATAATTCTGTGGTCGCTACCAGTATATAGCTGAATGCACTTCTGGATTAAATATCAACTAACAGTACAACCCTCTACAACACAACAAATAATGGTGTAGAGCTCCCTTTTTGTTTTCTACAACAATGGAAAATTTACATCTGGCTGTTACAGTCTTCTAAAATTTTAAGTCTTTCACCACATATCTTTGACCTGGCCATTTCTTAACAGGAACCATTCTGCTTCTAGAGAAATTTGAGTTCAGTTAACCTTGGAATATTGTCTAAATATCCTTTTTGAACACAATTTACTGGTTCTTGTCTTGTTGACCCACTAAAGGCTTATATACAAAAAAAATCTACATTTCATTTGTGCAAGTAGATATTTCAGAAGAGCCTCACATTCAGAATTTCTCCCTGTGTTGGTGGAGGTTCAATTAAATAGGGACATCAGCTACAACCAAAATCCAAACCTTTTGCAAAAATAAACACTGATATGTAAAGTATTACCATTTTTTTTCCCATTAATTTCATGGATATTCTGTTCTAAAGCCTTTAGTTAGGAAAAAAAGAAATGAATGCTTAATAAACTCTCTAAATTGACATTGACCACTATTTTGTCAGTTAGCTGCTTTTCTAACTCTGCGTGGAGAGAAATAAGCATGCCTTCAGCCATCGAGCCATCAATATAATGAAGATTCTACACAGTGTTTTTAAAAAATCAGGACCTTTGCTTATACTGATTTTCAGAATCCATACGCTCATGCTCAAATGTGCTGGCTCTACGTATTAATTCTTCAACTGCAGACAACAAGGAGTAAATGTTATGACTCGGACAGAGATACTGAAGGCTCCTGGAAAAAAGCAGGAGCATTGCTGTTATAATATGTCCCAAAAAGAGAAATTTCTGGAAGAATCAAAAGCAAGAAGTTCTCTCCCAAACCCAATAATGACATGAGACAGCCAAGTGGCCAGCACGGCTGGGGCTGCCAGCTCACATTAGCAGCCTCAGTCCTCAGAAGGACAGGTTTTGCACCGCGAGTGACCCTAATGTGTGTTGTACTTGGAGCTCTACCAAGTGTCAGTCAGTCATGATAAAATATTACGCCCCAGAGGTGGGTCTCACACCTTAACTGTTGCTTTCCCTGAGGCTCTGTCAACTGCATTTCTTAATTTATGGGGTCTTTGTCCAAATGTAGCTTGGAGCATATAGTGTGAAGAGGCATAAGGCAGCATCGGCAAAAACTTTCTGAGAGGGCAGTGCTGCTCCCCAGCAGTGCATCTCCTGATCTGGTCCCCGTGTCGACTATGAACCACGAGATCAGACCCTATTGCTAACAATCATAAGAAAACGCAGCATTGCCCATTAAAGAAATTTCCACCAAATTGCTTAGTAGTGCTACTGGTCTTTATTCTAACTACCACAAGCAGAGAAATGAGAGAGGCCTTTCCATTACTGCTGAGTGCTGTCACATGTTAATGCACAGACGGTGTTACAGCTGGAACACACACTATCTGATGAAAGTTGCAGTGCTTGACTCCGACAGCTGCTGGGGTGAATGCTGCCTGCTTTCTGAAACAAGAGGTAACTATCTGCTCTTCTCCATTTTGCTAGAGCAACCTATCCACCTTGCCTAAGTGTGCTCGAGCAACAGATTTGACCCTACTGCTAGACAAGCTGAGAACCTGCTACCCCTCCTTGTAGCAAACCACCTCCGTGTGCCAGCCTAAGGACTTTGTTTACTCCCTGCGTGCACCGTTACCTCAGTGAGACACTGATCTCGTTTTCACTTCAGATTAATCAGCCATACATTCACAGCATATCCATTTCTGCACGCACTGAAATGTTTATCTAGACTATAGGTAGGGACACATTAACAGGAATCAACTGCTCCACTTTCAGGTTGCTCTTCAGACACAGCAGTATTTTGCTGATACAGAATACTCAGCCAGAAAGCAATTCAAAGTCCTAGCTCTGCTAGTTTATTGAAACCGTGTTTTTGAGGGGTATTTTTTTTTAACTTTAGTGCCTCATGAGCTGTGTACCATTTACACACGGTGTGCTGAACACGTGCTCGTTGGAACACTTCATTATCTGGCTGGAAGTAGTACAGTATATTGTTCTGTTTAAGGACCAAGTTTGAATTTACCATCCACTCGGGAGAAGTTCACAGTGTATCGTTGGGTCAAGGACAGGAAGCAGCAGCAGAAATAGCTATGGAAAAAGCATCAAAAGAAGGCCACTGGGTTAGACTTCAAGTAAGTCAAAGCTCTTCATTACATCAGTGCTGCATTGCAGTGTTAAAAAACCGAAGCTTTTCAAAATAATACGTGCCTAGATGAAGGAGTCCTAAACAGTGATTTCAAACTTCTTTTGTCTTCTGCACCAGAGAAGCACATAACTTCATAGCGAGGGCTGTTTACGCGAGGAGCACTGCACCTCACATAAAATAAGAATTGCAGCTATCTTCTGCACGGGGAGTCCGCTAACGTATTTTCCCAAGCACACGATATTTGATTTACTAATTTATTACCCATTAAAAAAAATCCTTCAGTAAATAAATGTGTAACAAAAAGAATTGTTATGCCGTATAATCAGATGAGTAGATACAAACAGGGAAGATTGCAGTCATTATGCAGTATATTGTGCTAAACAGATGCACATCGTTTTTTTTTTTTTTTCCAGATTTTGTGCAGTATCAAACCGCTTCCTTATGGCCGGGTTTTCTCCTATCAATAAAATGTTTCGTATTTCAAATCAATAGCTCACTGGGAAGCCCATTTTTTTCCTCCCTTCTCCCCCTCCTCCCTCCCCATCTCTGAATATTTATTTTGCAGCAGAGCGGTTCGGCACATCGCATCACCGAAATTACTGCAGGAGCCCAATGAAGGAAGGCACCGTGTGATCGGACCGGGTGCAGGGAGCTGCCCTTCTCCTGAAGAGCACCTCGCTCCAGAGGGCATTCTGCAGCCCTCCTGCAAAAGCAGCCGAGCAGCCAGTGCCTCAGGCGCTGCCTGACCACGGTGCTGCAGCGGATCTCTGGCCAGCAACACAGCACAGAAATAAAACTTCAAAAACCTGATTATTAAAACTTCTCACCGCAGAGCCACTCTGTACAGTGAAGCCAGCAGCAGGATGACAAAGCAGAATGCGTTCCAATTCCCAATGATTGGTTTGCGTATCCTAGGGTGAAAGAACCACACCAAAAAAAAACCAAAACAAAACATAAAAATCCAAGGAAATAGTTCTTTTAGTTCTAAAGCACCAATGCAGCTTCTGGTTAAAAGCACGTCTCTGTGCACAGGAAACAAAGAATTTACAGTCATAGCAGATAATTACTGTAGTACAGAATAAGGCTTTATTTTGGGTTAGCCTGGTTTTAATTGGATCTTTCCTGCAACGCAAGACTGTGCTGCTGTGGCCCTGCCTGGAATGCTCACACGGTCTGAGGGTGCCCTGGGAATGGGGGAACCACGGGGTCATGGCGCTCAATCCGTGGTGTGAGGGTTTGGTCCCTGATCACCTCACTGAGGGAGGAATGCACGACCGCTGGGTTCCCTCATCTTCCTCGGTCCTCTTTAACCTTTGTTTTGGAAGGCTTTTAATAAAAACCATTTTTGTGACTGAGCCTTAAAGACACACGTATGCATAGGCGGAGGGAAGCGGTGAGGACAGGTGAGGTGACACGACAGGTGAAAGAAACGGGCTGTGCAGAGCACGTACCTGTGCTGAAGGCGGCACTAACCCGAATTTTAAGAAACTCATCAATTACCAAAGAGAAAATGGTTTTTCGCTTGGCATTTCAACACCGCACTCGGAAACCATTCGCAAAAATTAGGAAGGCTTTTCCTTTCCAATTCTCCAAGCGACACACACAGGACAGAAAAGCCCGCCGATCGCGCCGAGCGAGGACGGTCTCGGGACGCGCTGCCAAACGCACAAAGAAACCCGCCGGCTGCGAACACGGAC
>PPHD01017501.1:0-15014 GCA_002909625.1 Bambusicola thoracicus
GGCATTCAAGGCCAGGCTGGATGTGGCTCTGGGCAGCCTGGGCTGCTGGTTGGTGACCCTGCACATAGCAGGGGGTTGGAACTGGGTGAGCGTTGTGGTCCTTTTCAACTCAGGCCATTCTATGATTCATTTACAACTGATGATTCAGAAGGAAACACTCTGAGAGGTGGAAGTGATAAGATCAAGTATTTCCAGACAAGACCTAACTGGCACAAAATAACACACCAAGCAGCTCTACTCAACACAACAGGTGATGGAGCAAAGCAGCACCAGCAGAAATGAATCCCACAAAACTATGCCACACAATGCTGGACCCAAATGCAACGAAACCTGCCTTGTGGCTGAGCTAACGTGAGCCACATGAGGATTCCTACATACCTGGTAGTGAGAGAGGCACAAAGATAAGAATAAAATAGAGAAAGGAAGAACTGGAAGAGCAAAAGGACGGGGACTGGACTGGAGGTCATGAAACTAAGAAGCATGAAAGCATGAAACTAAGTTTCACGAAGCATGAAACTAAGAGGATGAAAGGATTTGCAAAGCAGGACTGCAATCTACAAGTGAAGATGCTGTTGGTGACAACATGTTGCAGGCAACAGCTCCTTTAAAGGCAGGCACAGATGGTATTTTAATGAGCAAGTCAGAGTATGGTGTGGAACAAGTTGAACGTAAGAGACGAAGGAGATATCCTATAACTACAGCAAAAGCTCAGTGACAACCAGCCTACTAACTGGAACCTTACGAACATGGGCAGAAACACACATCACCTGATAACGTGCTACGAGGGACAGAAACAGTCAGCAAAGAAGGATTCACACAGTCCTTTCTGAGAAGTATTTTCCCACGGCATCCCTAAACATAAAAGACTAAAAATATATTTAGTTTTCAGGAATATTGGAATGTGTGTCCGGGCTTCAACTCCAAGGACACAGGCAATACAGACTACCTTTAGTCAGGAGTATTGGGGCTGTAGGCTTTTACCAAGAGCTAAAACAGCAAGGAAAATTCAGATTAGACGTTTTAATGTGTCTTTACAAGGTTTTAGCTTTTCATCTGCAGGTAATCGCTATGACGTGTCAACATGCAATTCAACATTCAGCCTCTGTCCTAGGTTTGGTAAAACTTTCCCTAAGCCAAGAGTACAGGTTCCACCTATACTCAGTTAACAAACAACTTAGTGTTTTTGCTATTTATTTAGAAACTAATGCCTGAAACTTCGTATTTAGTCATTTGCAGGAAGCTATTAAACGATTTGGGTAAAGCTATATGGGTATGGGAATTGAAACAACTGGAATGTGTTAGTTAAATGCAATCTTCAGAGCACTGGCTTCTTAAGAAAAGTCAGCTAATCAAACCACATTTTATATTTGAAGCTAATGTATTAAACACTGGAAACACCTATCTACTAAAATAAGCTGATTATTTCTGCCTTCTGTTTCCTCCAAAACTTTAGAGGGTAGCAGATCTGTTTCCATTTTTCATTTTAAATGCTCTCGGTATAGGGAACAACTCCCTTGCTATTAACCACCTCCATCACCAAATGGATTTTTTTTCCATTGTTTTCTCCCTGCTAAAGGGAAGCTAAAGAAGAATGGGACCGAGAAGACCCAACAGCCAAGCTTCCACCAGCCTTATTCTAAATGTCCATTCTAATCAGAACAACTACTTTTCAAGGAGAAAAAAATTAAAAATCAAACATGAATTTAGCACCGAAGTGCTGATAATCATCCCCCCAAAAGGCAGTCCCTCTGGGTCTGCCTGTCACAAATACTCAGCAGACAAAAGCTGGTTTCTTCTGCTCTCAGCCCTGAAGAGCCAGCGCAGGTACTACAGGGAATAGCAACCCAGATTTTATTCTTCCTTAAGGACCTCACGCTTAAGAGCCACTTGAGCTGTGCCTGCAGCCTCCAATCCCAGCACTGGAGGATGAGGCAGCACAGAACCCAGCTCGGTTTGCCCATCCTGATGGAATCTTCACAGCCACGAGGAGACGATAGTAATAAAAAGCATGCAAAGAGGCAGGAACGCCACAGATGAAAAGAAGGGACCATCAGGACTGGCTGAGGAGTACCGATGCAGGAAGAATTTCGACTAAGGAAGGTGGTCCTGCCCGCATCCTCTTACATAGGCCCTATGGGATGGGAAGCTTGCGGTGAGGCCACCACCACTACAGCTTTGTAGGGTCACACTGAGGATGCGTACACATCCTGTAGGATAACCCCAAGGATAACCCCCCAATAACCCCCAATGATCAACCTGCGGCCTCAAACACTACCAGCACATGCAAGAGGTACCCAACCAAAGGCTGGGCAGAGGAGCAGCAGCCTCTACCCAAGGACTCCGGCAACTGGGTGCTACCACACCGAGCCATCCCAGGGCAGCTCATGGGACTGAGTAGCTCCCGACAGGCCAATAAAACCCATTAGAGCTGTGCTGCTCTAGGAAATGCCCTGCTGTGCTTGCAACTTTCTAATAAGTTGAGTAAAAACTGCACTTCCAGCCACCCAAGCCAGGAGGGAACTTCTCTCCCTGTGTCTTTGTAAGCAGAAAGGAAGCATTAGTTAGGCTCGATTCACAAACTCAAAAATCCTTAGAAAATAGGTACGCTTGATCCCGGGCGCTCATAATAAATGGTGTCTGCTTCCAGCAGCCAAAAAAAAAAGAGAATAAGAAAAAACCCTCGGTAGGAACCAGCTTTAGCAATTTGAATGTTTTATAAGTTTTTTTTTTTTTTTTTTTTTTTTTTCTTTTTTGGGTAATTGCAGAAACTTTTCCTAATCTGACATTTGTTAAAACCCCCTTATTAGAAATTATGCAGCCGCGGTAGCTGCGGCGAGAAGAAACCATAAAAAAAATTAAAAAAAAAAAAATTAAAAAATAAAATACTGGAGCTGGCTTCACAATTACCAAGTCAGCCCATGCAGCCCTCTGCTATTGTGCGGGGTGGCATAAACCCCCCGGCGGGCTATCAGCTCCCTGGCAGGCAGGGGGCTGTGCTATTCAAAGCGCGAGATACAAGCTGCGGGGCACAAACCTGGCAGCTCCCATCTGACCCCACAATCCCCGGCTGGTGACAGCTCCAAGCTCCATGGCAAATTAGGCCTTCTCACATTACAATTGCAGGAGACAGATTCCATTAGCGGTATCTGAAATTGAGTGGAGAGCTGCTCTGTTATCAGACTTGACTCATAAGCGCCGCTATTAATCAGAGCTATGATAGCATTTATATATTTCAAGCTATCTGCTGCCGCTGTGATATTCTGCTACAAAGGGTTGATGGGACTTAGGGAAGTGAACAATAGAGCTTTCTGGGAAAAGCAGAGTAAATCAAGAAAGTCTGTGACTTCCGCACATTCTGAAGGGATTGCGGTTTACATAAATTTTCTCCCAATTGGAGATTGAGCTCTTCCTCATCTTACACATGGGATTTAGTTGTCACTCAATGGTAACAGCTGTGAAAAGGTGAAGCGGCCCACCGCTCAGAATATTGCCTCCGCTTTTAAAGCAATTAACCCATGAACAGGAGGATACCTGGTGATATCAAAGGGATTAAGCCAGGCAGTGCATTATTAACATTTCCTTGAACTAATTCTAACTCTGACTAGCTGTCAGAAAAGACTCTTCAGTCTTTAAAAAAAAAAAAAATTATAGGAAAAAAAAGAGTTTTTGCCCTGCTTTTTCTTCCCCCCCTTCCAAACGAAGCAGTTATTTCAGCCTCATGTGCCTACTTTAGAGCCAAATGCGAATGAACGCATTTCTTCACGTCTTCAGAGCGAACTCAATGCCGCTTTATTATGGCTACATAGGGGAAAAAAAATATATGTGATCAATTAGTCAGAGGTCACAGTAGGTAGTCTCCTAAAAGCAAATCGACACTGAAGTATTTTCCATTCTTCTCTTCGTCCTAAAACTTAGTGACTACTTGTTATGTGTGCTTTTGAACCTGTGTTTGGATACAATGGCAATAATCTAAAATAATCTGTAATATCCAAACGTGTCCTAATGGAAGATTTCTCGCTCTGTGAAGCTCGGTGTTTTCCTTTTCTCATGCCTACAGTCAATGGGGCAGCGATGGCTGCCAGAGCACGTTCTTCTCCCTCATCCTGCATACAAAACCCCCTCCAGAGTCCCCTTCCTGAAGCATCTGAAGCTGCATCCCATACAATGCGGTTGCTCTCGGGGCTCCCTTTTACCCTACCCAAAATAAGGGTCAGGCTGCTAGGAACTCTGTCACATTGCATCCCCAAAGGATGCAGAGCATCTCTCCACTCAGTACATACAGTAAGCAATATTTTTTGAGCGCCTGTCAATTCTGGGGGGCTTCCACACTCCGTTTTTCCTCCCTTTAGCCATGAGCATCCTCTGGAAAGAGTCACATTCTCCCACACACCTTGTCCATCAATGGGTCCTTCCCACAGGAGCATCACTGGAGCAAGGAATCTCAAAGGGGCCAGGACAGCAAGCACAGAACACCCCTACCATACCCTGTGCATATCACCACCAGTTCTCATTGTCAGCATAGGGAAAACAGCGGGCTCCAGCTTTCATGCACAGCCACAGCTTGTTGCTTGGCA
Source organism: Bambusicola thoracicus (assembly GCA_002909625.1). Taxonomy (NCBI): domain Eukaryota; kingdom Metazoa; phylum Chordata; class Aves; order Galliformes; family Phasianidae; genus Bambusicola; species Bambusicola thoracicus. Next base: position 4,575 of record PPHD01017501.1, read on the forward strand.
GAGTGGTGGGGGATACATATGTCTATTTATATACATATATTTGTGCGTATATATATACTCCTATATGTATAAATAGAAGTCCATATATACTCTTTTTTTATGTGTATAAAAGTCCACATATATATGTGTGTGTGTGTGTATAATATTCTCCTAATGTGTATAAATAAAAGTCCTTAATTTAATGCAATACGCAGAACAGCAGCCAAAGAAGTTAGCTGCTCAGCTCAATGCAACATTTCTCTCCTTTTCAAGTGCTCATGTGCAACATGATTGCAAGAAGTCCTGTGGAAACGACACCTTCTACTCCGCGACTGCACCTGCAATAATTCAGCTTTGTATGTCTGCACAGAGCAAAACGGCCACGCTATGGAAGGTAGGAAAAATGCACTTAGAGCAACGAAAAGAGCACTATTTCTATTCATAACAGAGAATGCAAAGAACGCATCATCTGTGCAGAAAATTACACTTTGGCAATCATATTATAAGAACATAATTGGTTTACTTTGTCAACTTGCTATGCTTTGCCTCCCACAGTAAAACAAATAAATATTTGTTTAAGGAAACAATCGTAGAGTCGCACTCGCCGCGTCCTAAAAACATAATGCTGCTCCCCCGTCTTTCAAAGCAAAGATGAATTATTTGCATCAGTTACAAGCAGTCTGAGGAAACTCTTTGTAAATGCCATTTTACGATAATTACAAGCGATTCCTTAAGACTGCGCGGAGGGGAAAAACATATTTGATAAGTAATTCAAAGGAGCAAAACGCTCATTCAGCGATAGCCTGGATTACTGACAAAAGGGCTTTTTGCATCCGCGCGGTCCGACGCAACTTTGTTGGGAGAAGCACAGCTCTGCGTTTAGCAATGAATGAATCAGAAGGCTGAGCTGCTTCCCATCGCCCTGCAGAGCATCCCACCAGCGAGCACCTGGGAGAGGAGAAATCTGGTTAAATTATGAACGGACTGAGCACGGTTTGGTCCTAATCCCACGCGCACCGCGGCGCCCTAAATAATGCCAGATCGTAACCCTTGCATTAAGCTGGAAAATAAATTACCCCGACCCGGCGGTGGATAAAGTCGGGAAATGCCTCTCTGACAAAAAGGAGAGAGAGATCCAAAAGGAATAGATGTGCTGTAGGCAGGGGCTGGGAAATGCAGAGCGATCCTGCCCTGCGCGATGGCAAACTGCACCACGCCGGGCTGGTGGGTTCGCGGGGAGAAAAGAAAGGTTTTAGAGGTTAAGTTCAGGTCAGACGACAAATGAAATTGTAACAGCCCAAGTGACATTGTATAATGTCTTCTTCCACTCAATCAATAGGGCACTGTGAGCCCCATTACCATAGAGATGGCTTCCTCCTTTCTGAAGGGTGTCTATTGTTTGACGAGAGAGATTTGCCACTTGAACCGTGCTGCTCCCAAAGGATGTGTACTTCATCAATTATTTGTATTCCTAACATCTACATATTTTCATATTAACGTCCCCAGCGCTCGCGCGGCAGAAGGAGCGGCCGCTCGCTTTTCCTCTGGTACCGAAGGGCTTTCAGGGGTCACCCCGTCAGCTCAATTTTAATTAAAACACGAAAATGCAGCAGGATTTGATAGCCTGGTTTAAAGCTTTTGTGAAGACGCACAATCCCGGTTCAAAACAAAACACGCAGATATCGGAGGCTTTGGAGCAGACGGTGCCAAGCAAACGCTTTCGGAAAGACTTCTGCTTGGTTTATGGAGGTGGCAAGAGAGGAAGAACTTTTTTTTTTACCTTAAAAAAAATAACGACCAATTTTAAGGTGCTTACAGGGAAAACCACGAGACTGTAATTTGTAAATAAAAGTGACCCACAACACCTCACAAAAATCAATCACCGCAAGGCTGAATAATTGATTCTGTCACTCACTGTCTTACACCTATGAAATAATTTTCCGCAAGCCCCAATAGTTTCCACCATCTCCCACTTCCAGGTTTTCCTTTCCTTGATGTGAGTTTCACCTTTGACAAACACAACCCCTTCCGATCCCAATTAAACAACAAAATTAAACCCTCTAGAAGCAGAAGGGAAATTCCCAAACTTTGCTCATCGTTCCCCCTTTGCATTCCTGCTTCTCCGATGCGACGACAGCATCCCTTCGTACACACAAAAGGGACATTTGGGGAACAGTCACATTTGAGTTAGGACTGTAACGCAGGGCAGATCTCTGCTATAATTGGAACAACTGTAATTAAAAATATAAAAAGTAGAATTCAACACTTAAAGGATTCAGACTCAGTGGTCCTTACAGGTCCCTTCTAACTCACGATATTCTATATTTGAAAATATTGAGTAGTTCCACGCAGGACTTCTTAATGTAATTGGAAAGTGGGCTCACACGGGAGGGCAACCCCTCACGAAACACACATTTTGACACAGGATGCTACATAAAAAGGCACTGACTCGATCACACATCTGACCCAACACTAAAATCAACCCTACTCCGTAAGACACAGCACGGCAGTTCCTTCAGCAGAGGAAAGTGCACCCGGACAGAACCACGGACAGTTCTTGCTCCCACCCACATTTTAGAGCTGCATAGGATCCGGTCCCATTTATTCCTGCTTTTATTCTGAGGCTTCTCGGGGGTGGCAGGCTGCTGTGAGCTGGGTTAGAAAACGGCTTTTCTCAAAAAATCAAAGCACCCCGTTTTGTCCTTGAGGACTGCATCCCCAGCCTTGATACCATTTCAGATTTCACTGCCATCCACAGCCTAGAAACGCGCCCTATTTTCCCCGTCAGAGAACATTAGAAATTGTTTGTCGGGGTTGCAGTAATCCTCTCCAATCTGGGTCAGGCGGAGGTTAAGTGCGGGGAGAACTCGCACATCAAAGGCGGTCGGGGTGAGCGCAGACTGGGACCGCACACCTCCCATGGGCAGGGTGTGGGGTGCGGGGATGGTGCCTTGGGCAGGGGATACGGGTACCTGCCTCCGCTGGGAACTGTGATTAAACCCAGCTCTTGCTTTAGCCACAGGTGAAGCTCATCTCGTTAATTCAAACGGACCATCTGCATCTTCCAAGAACGACAAACTTCATTAGTTCTGCTTAGTTAGAGCGCTTGCAGATTTGCGATAATGAGCCCCAACAGCCTGTCACCTCTTTGTCAAGGGAAAGGGCATACTTTTTCTTATCACTACTATTACTATTTCAAAAAGAAAATATAGAAAGAGGAAGCTTTTGTGCAAGAAAGAAGGTCAAATTCAGATTAAACCGCTGCTCCTTTCACCCGAGGAACTAATCCCAGCCAGGAGCTGCCGGTCGGGGGGCACTCAGCCCCGTACCTGAGCACGGTGTAGAAGAGCAGTGCGGCTGCCGCAGCTCCCAGCACGGCACACAGCAGGTTGACACGGCCCGCAGCGGCCCCGCCGGGTAGCAGCCTCATGGCCAGCCCGGCCAGCAGCGTGAACAGCGGGTAGCCGGGAGGGTGGGCGACCTGCAGACAGAGGGATGGGCTCAGCGAGAGGACTGAAGCATCCCGATCCCAGCACCGCATCCCAGCATCCCGGTACCCCGGCATCCCAGTGCCCCAGCATCCCGGTACCGTGGCGTCCCAGCTGTTTTTCCCCCTGCTGAATGCTTTTAGGTTTGGTGCCAATTTTTCACTCCGCAAATATTTTCCCCCTTAGTGGATTTGGAGGCAGGCGTCACCCGCGATAATGAGCGGCGGAGAAAAGAGGTGACACGTCGCATTATCGCGCCTTAAACTGCTTGTTGTTTGGGTTCACAGTATATTAGGGTCATTCAAAAGGCTGCTATTTAAGAAAAAAACAGATTCTCAACTATTTTATTGGGTAGCAAGTTGAAAGACCACACTGCTATCGGATTACCACCGCGCTGACAGTCCTAAGGTCTTGCCTAAAGGGATCATGCACCATAATAAAGTTTATTAAATAATAAAACTTATTAAAATTGTTAACCCGATTTATTTTATTCTCCCCAGCTTATACAAAATTTGGGTTGATAATAAGCCAGCTACTGTATATACAGTAAAGCCTTTGCTTTATAATTTAGTTTAATTGGATTTAAAACTTGAAGTAAATTGTCGCGTGCTGTACTTATAAGTTAGTAAAAACTGTGGTTTGAAAATAAATTAATCTACTTTACTCCATGCTTAATTAAACTTCCTTAATTCCTAAAACTGTTAATGAGAGCATTGATTAAACAATAAAACTAATACTTACTCCAAGCTCATATGCGGCTGTGATCAGCTCCCCTGTGAAAAAATAATGTAAAACCAATAATTACTATTAGGAAATGACACTCCTCCAAAGTTTTCAAAATCCAAATGCTTGCATTGGGGTTTTGCATTAATTTGACTGGATAAAACTGTAAATCTGCAGAGATTTAACAGCATGAAATTTTCTAAGAATATTTTCTCCCTCTGATGTCGTGGCACCAAATATCTTTTGTATGTTTCCGCACGACTCTTATGAACAGATAAGGGAAAGCATAGGTGTGCTCGGTTACAGCACGGCCTCAGCCATCCCAGTTGCAGACATCTGCATGCATCAGTGTATGTTTCATTTAAAACCCATTGATTCGACGGCTCTCGGCGTTTACGTTGTGATGCCTCTTAACAAACCGGGTGTTTCTCATTAAGAAAACGACAGCAACAAACAGAGGAACGCACGGCTCGTATTTGAAAGGGGGTGAAATGCAATCGCTCTGCTTGCAAATCTGCAACCTCGGCGCTAAAGCAATCCCTGCAGCTTTGCAAGCGACCCTTTACCTGTCGGGGTTACGCGCTCAGCGGCTGCTCCTGTTACACAACAGCACCAAGATTCTGCATTTCATTTGTACTCGGTGCTGGGATGAATGACTGCCACAGAACCATGTGCATAAGCACAGCAGCAGAGAATCCTTGGCATTTTTAGAGCACTCGGAGCTGCAGTGCTGTTGAACCGCGTGCATTAAACCCAGCCCGTGCATATGAGCACATTCCAGCTCGGTGGGCTCAACAACGAGGCAACAAAATTAAATATTACGGCACTTGAAGCATTGATTCTGTCATTTTCTATGCGATCCTATGATACTTCTATGTGATGTTTCTACATTATATTATTTCTACGTGATTCTATGAAATAGCATAGGCTGGGGTTAGAAGAGGCCTTAGGGATCATCCAGTCCCAACCCCCTGCCATGGGCAGGGCTGTCCCTATATCATTTCCATGTGATTCTATACCATTTCTATGCTATTTCATTGAATCACCATGCAACATTTGCTATCCCAGCTATGCCAACGAGAAATTTTCCTCTCCCCCTCCTTAAATTGCTGTTTTTGGAAACAGAGTCTCATCTTACTGCTGTCTTGGAAGTGCCAAGTTTGAGGCAGCTTCATCCCATCGCTGGATGGCAGAAATGCAAAATGAAGGGTGCTATAGGAAAAACTTCTTCTCCAGAAGAGCAGTGATGCAATGGCGCAGCTGCCCAGGGAGCAGTGGGGTCACCATCCCTGGGGGTGTTGAGAACTGTGGAGATATGGCACTGAGGGACATGGGCACTGGGCATGGTGGAGATGGGTTATAGTTGGACCATCCTTTTTGAGAAGAAGTATTTCCCCATATCCTGCACTCACCGAGCTCCCAGTTGTTGTGGTGATGTCAGTTTGCACCATGCATAGAAACAACTCCAAAGCAGCACTGCCACAAACCCAGCAAAGGTCCCAGCCCCAGTAAAGGTGGCCAGGCAATGGGCCTAAACATGCCTGAAAACTGACTTAACTCCAGCAAGCGTTGGAATCAGTGTCTGAAACATCAGAATGAAACTTCCTTTTTTCTTTCTTTTTTCACTTGAGTTTATTTGATCCCTTTTTAAGCAGTTTTAACATCTGTGGATGTATCCCAATGAGCTCTAAAACTCATTCTCTTGTTTCTTTATTGTAACGCTAAGCAACACAAGAAAGCTGCCAATGAAAATATCTATTGCCTTTTACACTCCAGGATTACTGCAAGCTTCAGGAACAATTAAAAATATACGGATCACTTAAAAAGAATAAGAATAGGCTCCCTGCCTGAAAGCAGATACAGCAAATCCTTAAGCACCTCTTTACTCACACAAGTAGCTGCAGTGATTTCGATGGCACAGGCGTGAGCCCATTGAGTTCAGTGCTTCCAGCAATGCCACACAGAGCAACCAGAGACAACAGTCAGGGCTGCAGCAGGCTGTTCTCCATGAGAAATGAAGAGAATAACCCCCAGAAGCCATGTTACCATTAGGTGGTGTGGCTGCTGGCAGGGAAAAGGCCAAAAAGGCAGCTGGGATGAAGCCATCTCTGATGGTTGGACTAGGTGATCTTAGTGGTCTTTTGCAATCTTAATGATTGAGTGCTCAGCTCTGGCGAATGCATTCAATCCAAGCAGCAGGCTTGGAAGAAAAGAGAAAAAAAATAGGGGAAGAAGGGGAGGAAGGTGATGGGGCAGAGAAGGGTGGGACTGACCTGCTCTGCTCTGTGGGTCTGCACTGGTTACCTGCATCCCAAGGCAAAACACAGGCTCAGACACAACTAAAACCCATGCTGCAGGGGCTCAGATCAGAGCTAACAGCTCCAATTGAAGGCACTGCATGCTTCAAGACATGTTCATTTCCCATGAGGGAGTGCTTCGGTGGAAAGACAACAGTAGCTGCATACCTATCAATCACTGTACATGAAGTGGTAGGGCCAGGAGCTAAACCCTTCTAGAAGCTTTGGAGCAGAAGCAGAGCCAGCCTCACAAGCCTCACCTGGACTGCAGGATGCAAGAAGCATCTAGAAATAAACTCTTTTAACACTTGGCAGCTCAAAGCACAACAGAGTCCCTCCAATCACACACGGGGGTGCAGAGAGATGAATAACACCACAGTGTAATCACACCCATGTGAATGTACAAGCTGTGAAAACATACGACCCCACGATCTGCAAACCCAAAAGCCCTCACTTGAATATTCCTTTTTTTGTTGTTGTTGTTGTTTGTTTTTAATGTACAGTATGGATCTGAAACCAGAGAATGGCTGGAGTTTAACACTCATTCAACTCTTTTTTGCCATAGAACAGAAGGAAAGCACGACAGTGTTCTTGTTCTGTGACCAAAACATCAGAGCACCTAAAACATCCCAACCACAACCACAACCACATATGGAAGCTGGGTGTTTCCCACACAAAATGACACTAAATTCACATAACTGCAGAAACTTTCTTCCTTCTGCTCAGTAAAGCAAGACACAAACTATCAGACAGCTGCGTTCCCAGTAGGGCAAAGGCAGGGATTTCTGAGCGCTGCAGGGTGAATGGATCCCACGGAGCTGATGAAGCCCAAGAGGTGGCTATGATGTGCTGAGCCCCAGAGATGAACCCCTATAGGATGGCTGCAAGGCCCCAAGCCCTGTGGGTTAGCAGCACTACACTGTAACAGGGGACTGTAAGCAACAGCCCCCATAGGATTAGCATCCTTATGGGGTGACAGCAGTGCAACAGGATAAGCATCCCCATGGGATGAGCATTGCTATGGGATGGCAGTAACACACCAGCCCCTGTAGGGTGAGCAATCCTTCTATATAACTGCAGTACACTACAGCACCTCTATAGGATGATCAGCCTCTATACAGCATGGAACTAAATGATCTTTAAGGTCTCTTCCAGCCTAAGACCAATGACCATTACAGGATAACTGCCATACACATGACCCTACAGGGTGCCTGCAGTGCCTCTATATGGCAAGAGGCACTACCATGGGGCAGCAATACAACCATCCTTACGGAGCACCCTTTGGATGCCTCCGCTGCATCAGCCCCAACAGGGCAAACACCCCTACGGGGGTAACAGCAACCACACAGCTCGAACCTCCCCCAGGTGCCAGCATCCCATGGCCGCCCCCCGGCCCGGCCCGGCCCCAGGCGCAGCCCCCCGGCCCCGGTCCCTGCCCCGCGGCGGGTGCTGGGTACGTTACCCGCGTCCCCGCCGGGCAGGCCGGGCGGCAGCGTGCCCACATACACGGCCGCAATAGCAGCACCCACAGCACCGGCAGCGGCCGCAGCAGCCACACCACTCCCGCTCCCCGCGCCCATGTGCGGCCGCTTCCGGCTTCGGGTGGAACGCACCACTGCAGCGTCAACTGTGGGGGGGGAGGGATTCGTCATGCTCTCCTTTCCCTCTCCCTCCAAACAGCCTCCTGGGAGCCGTCGTTACTTATATAGGGATAGAGAATGAGAAGCAGCCGTCTTAATGGTAAAGCGACGCAGGAAGGCCTCGAGCACTAGTTCTTCATTACTAACCCCCCCTCAAAGGACTTGGTACAGCTCGGAGGGCTGGGCGGAGGAGCCGCGCAAGGTGCGCTGCAGGGCGGGACCACTGCGCGGGAAGGGGGGGAGCGCAGCGAAAGTAGGGTACTCAGGGGAGGCTGCGTGGGTCATGGAGTCGGAGCTGAGCCCGGGGCCGTGTGGAGGGCAGAACCCCTCTGTCCTGCCGCTGCGCCAACACCGGCCCCCAAGTTTTAACTGCAAGCTCAGTGAGCACTTCCTCTTCAAACTGGTGTAAAACCAGTGTGAGATGCCAGCTGGGCTCTGTGTAAAGAGGCTGTAGACAAAAATAATAAAGATTTATGGCTTGAGTAGAATCACTCTGGTGGAAGGCAGGTTTGAAGGTGATGGCGCATAGATGGCCCTACAGAGAGACCTGGGCAGGCTGGGTGGATGGGCTCAGAGCAATGGGAGTTCAACAAGACCAAGTGCCGGGTTCTGCACTGTGGCCACAACAACCCCAGGCAGTGCTACAGGCTGGGGGCAGAGTGCCTGGAAGGCTGTGAGGAGGGAACGGACCTGGGTATGGTGGCCAACGGCTGGCTGAATGTGAGCCAGCAGTGTGCACAGGTGGCAAAGGAGGCCAATGGCATCCTCTGTACTCAGCGCTGTGAGGCCGCACCTCAAGTGCTGTGTTCAGTGTAGGGCCCTCCACTACAAGAAAGAGACTGAGGCCTTGGAGTGTGTTCAGGAGGGGAGCAGAGCTGTGAGGGCTCTGGAGCACACGTGTGATGGGGAGCGGCTGAGGGAGCTGGGGGGTTCAAGTGTGGAGAAGGGGAGGCTCAGGGGAGCCCTGATTGCTCTCTACAGCTCCCTGACAGGAGATTGTGACGAGTTGGCCTTTCCTCCTGGATAACAGTGATAGGACAGAAGGTGCTGGTCTCACGTTGTGCCAGGGGAGGTTCAGGTTGGATATTAGGAAGCATTCCTTCTTAGGAAGAGCAGTGATGCAGTGGCACAGCTGCCTGGGGTGCGGTGGGGTCACCATCCCTGGGGCTGTTCAAGAACCACGGAGATGCGGCACTGAGGGACATAGTTCGTGAGGATGGGTTGGAGTTGGACCTGGGGATTTTGGAGATCTTTTCCAACCTGAATGATTCTATAATGCTATGAGATTGCTAAAAAACAGCAGCGTGACCCACTCAGAAGTTAATCTGGTAGCTCAGGGTACTGCTGCCGGCAGAGCGAGGCCGGCCCGCATGGCTGCTTTCCATCAGAACACAACTGCTGGGCTCTGCGGTGACCAAGAGAGCTCCAATGCACTGTACTTGCTGGCAAGTTCCTAGTGTTGTTGGCTGAGGTTCATCGGGGAGAAGAAAAAGATACGTTGCAATCTTCCACCAGCCATTGTCACTATGGTAATGAGAGGGGTCATTGTTCCTGCACCCGTTGGGGCTGCTAAAATGTAATGTTAGCAGCAAAGTGTGCAGTCTGTGTGTGAAAGCAGGCTGGTGGCGAGGCTCTTTATCCGAAGCGTGGCTTTTTTCTTTGCCCTATTTTTCTTTCTTTGTATTTAACTTGGAAAAGGCATCCAGAGACAATGCAAACTGTGACTGATTACAATTATATTGATGGGGGTGGTAGCAATTTGAACACGAATATCGAAATGTGGAAGAATGGCTGGTAATAACATGGTAAGGGCTAACTATTCTTTAATTGTCCTGCAAGTTGTTTTATATCTTTGTCATGCAGAAACTGGAACTTTTAGGGGGCCAGTGACAAAGTACTTTGCTCTAATATGGTAGGGCAGGCTCACAACAGCTTTTCTCTTATTGAATAACTACCACCGTTTCAAAGGCCAGGATTACAAACCCACTTTCTGTTGGCACAAACGCTTTGGAGAGTGCATTTACATTTTTCTTCTGCAAGCAGAACTCTGTTAATTCATGAGGTTTAACTTCCACTTCTTCACCAGGCATAACCCAGAGGGGTGACCGAGACAAAGAGGGATTGCATACCCTCTTTGTTTTTTCCTTCCGCATAGTGTGAGCCAGGAAGATGTTTTCAACTATTTTCACGTGTGCTCTGAAAGTTGAGAGTCGACCAAACCCAAATCAGGATCACCTCACCCCAGGCAACACTCTGCCCTTTCTCTAAACCTTGAGGACTCAGCAGCAATAACAAAATATAAATATATATGTA
>PPHD01017503.1:0-11857 GCA_002909625.1 Bambusicola thoracicus
TCGGTGAGATTCACACAGCACTTGGAACAGGACCAGAACAGACGGCTTTTGCACATTGCCTGTGCTCTTCTGTTGGATGTGAGAGCCCTGGATGGGCAGCGTATGGGCATACAGTCTATGGCAGTGCCTGAAATAAGTGGGATAAGCAGGAGAGCTGTGGGTCCCTGGGCTTGAAATGGGAAGGAATTTATTGTAGAGACAGACTCTGGTTTGGGGGCTGCCATTCTGCTGGTGGGGCATTGGTGGGAGCTTGTATCAATGCTCAGGGCTCCTACAAGGGCAAGTGCGAGTTGGATTTGCTCCTAACTTGCAAAATGCTGGGAAATGGCCTGTAGATCCCAAATGTCCCAGCCCCAAGAACAAAGCACTGCATCATCCATGAATCCACGCTGTTTGCTCCCTCTGCTGGCTTGGTGCTGTGCAGGAGCAGCGGGGCTGTGGGGTGTCGGGGTGAAGCAAGGACGCCTGGCCCTGTAATGGCAAGGCTGGAGCGGGGGCAGGATCTGGTCATGGTGTGGAGGTCCTCGTGTGCCACCCCTGCCTGTCCCCTCCCAGTGACTGTGTGATGGTGGCCGTGCACCTTCCACCCGGGTCCCTCTGGTGTCCGCATCCTGGCAGCCAGGGCTGCTCCTGGCGGTCCCAAAGGGCACAGCTGGCTATCTTTTGCCATCCCGATTCCTTCTCATTTCTTGGTTTGGCAGCAGGAATGGCTCTGTGATTGCACATCCTTGCATCCCAGCCTGCTCACTGCTCAGGCCAGGTGTAGTAGGTCACATTTGCTGCCGGTCGCAGGGCTCTTGTTCCTCCTGTGGCACTTCCTCTTGTTTACCTTGGTAGACATGCTGCCTTATTCTTCCTTTCAAATTCTCTTGCAGTTTCTCCCGCAGACACCGAACAGCACACCTGGCTGCTGCACTGTCTTCATGCAGCTCAGAGCTCACAGTCTGCAGATGTGGGGCTCTGAGCAGTGCCCCGCATCCTTGATGAAATGGGGCAGCTCTCTGCAAAGCACCTTCCCTGCGAGCAGCTCCCTGCGCTCAGATGCTGGTGACCCTTTTGCACGTCACGGTGGTTTCAAGGATCAAGCCTCAAGGAGGTGCCGGGTGGATGGGCAGCAGAGCTAGCAGCCACTCAGGGCAGTGTCGGTCCACAGGTGGCCCTTTGCACTGGATGAGCTGGGTATGCAGCAGTGTGCAGTGTGCTGCTTTCCCATGCTGGGCTGCAGGCGGGCGTGCAGTAGCAGCGCTGTGCTGCAAGAGGTCTCTGCAGCACTGCACTTCAGGGTGCTGCCACACGCCTATGGGCGGCTCTCGCGTTGCCCGGACCATTCCTTCCCCAGCCCTGCAGGAAGGGAGGAGGTTTGTTTTCCCCATCCCTTCCCTTGCTGGATTGATCTGAGTTCTCCCCACCTTCACACCCTCATGTTCTTGTGTCCGAGTGCGGTGAGGGAGGGTAGGAGGTCAGCGGTCATGTCTGAACAGCGCTAATGAGAGCTGGTGGGCTCTGTGGGGCTGTGTCTGCTCTTCCCTGCAGCTGTGCCTGGAGCAGAGCTCTGCCCTCCACTGCAGCCTTCCAGCAGAGCCGTGGAGGTGGGACTGCAGCAGTGCCCCCAGGAGCGTCCGTCTGCTGCTGCCCTTGGCCAGCTCTGATCAGGGCTCTGCTCCTGACCTGGGGCTGTCTGCATGCTGAGCTTTGCTGAACCCCAGCGAGTGGTTTTGGGGATGTTGTAGACAGAACCTCTAGCTGAACAGAGGGTTTCATGGCAAAATCACCAACTTACCTGTCTTTGCCATCTCTGTTTGCAGCCTCTGCGGGAGTGGAGCAGCAGCAGAGCTGATTTCAGCCCCACCTTTTGGCTGCCCTGCAGCACGATGGCAGCACAGCCATCACCTTGCTGCACCGGCCACTTGTTCTGCTGGCACCTGCAGGGAGATGGCGGCTCTGATTCGCATTGCCGTGCAGCACTGTGCAGCACTGTGCACCTGTACCCTGGCTGTGGGCACACACCGGGCAATGTAAAGTCTCTCTGGGTGCAGCCCGAGGTGAGCTCAGCTCCTCAGGCAGAGGTGTTCTATTGTGGACACCTCTCTGGCCTGCTGGAGGGGCAGCTCTGCTTGCACTGGGGTGCATGGTGTGCTCTCTGCAGGCCCTGCTCTTGCTGGAAGGCTGCTGGTGCCGTGCTGAGCTCCCTGGGCGCACAGGGAAGCGGAGCTCTGAGGGTCATTGAGCATCCCAAGGTGGAAGGGACACGAAGTGGTCACTGAGTCCTGCAGGTTTCTCCGAGGGCAGAACCAAAGAGACCGGAGATTAGCGGAGTGTTTCCAGTGGGCGCAGGACGGTGCCTGGGGTCGGGTGTCACCCCGCTCTGACGGCAACGGCAGCCCTGTCCTGTCGGGAAGGGTGGAAAAAGAAAGGATCCTGAAACCTAAGAGCTGTTTTGCTGTTTACTTTGGTTCTGTTTTTCCTCCAAGAATAGAAACAAAGACGGTGGATTTGCATCACCAGGAGCAACTTGAGGAGGAAGGAGGAAGCGGGGCGGCCTCATTAGCGGCAGGAATGTGCTGGCCAGGAGGGCTGGGTGACAGGAGGGGGCGGTTTGACACGGGGCTCCCATTAGCATTTCGGCCATCTCACTTCTCTGCTCTCACGTTTTATTTTTCTAATGACCGGTCTGCAGGCTTCGGAAAGAAGAGCCTGTTTCTTCAAGGGAATGTTTGCAGAGGCAGAAATAGCTCAGGCTTCTGCAGGCGGCGACAGCGTTGAGCTTGTAGGTCTTCAAGCTTCTCGGCACTGGGTGTATCCTACATGGGGAGGGTTTTCCAAGCTCTTCTGGGCACATAGAGCTGGCATTATGGAAGCTGCTGTCCCGGAGCGACCCTGCACGTGCCCCATTCCTCCGTGTGCTGGTGCTTTGGTTGGAGCCCCATTGGCTCCTGGAGAGAGGGAGGAATGTTCTGGAGGGGCCACGGTGTGCAGATGTGCACAGGGCACCATAGGGCTGTGCTGGAGCTGGGTCCTTGTTCGGCTCATCCTGCATTCGACTGCAGCAGCGATGGCATCGCCAGGGGAGGAGGCGCAAGTGTGGTCTGTGGGGTGGGAGTGGGCAGAGCACAGCTGAGCCTGGATTTGGTTCATGCTGCATCCCCTCTGGCAGGGGCCTTTCCCTCTCGAGAGCTGGGCTCTCTGTTTCATGGTTGGATTCTACTTTCAGGTTTGAAAGGCAACAGCAGCTCCAGCCCACAGCTCAGCTCTTTCATTCAGGTTTTTGTTCGTGGCATCATTTCCTGTTCCTCGTGGCCACTGAAGGTACTTCCAGTGAGCATCTGTGGCATCGGCTGCAGAGTGGCAGGTCGTGCAGGCTGCTCGGGTGGTCGGACACAGAGCGTGGCTGCCAAAAAGTGGGAAAAATGGAGCCCTGCTGCTCAGTGCTGGCCTGAGAGGGAGCTCCTTCTGCACGCAGACCTTTGTGTGGGGTAAGAAGGCGCAGCTCCTTGGCACCGGGGTGGAGCCTTGGGATGCTCTGATAGACACGGCCCTTTCTGCTGCCCTCCCACCTCCCTGGGGGCCACCCCTGGCACTTTTCCTTCAGGACAGTGAGCTGTTGGACACCCTTAAATATTGCCTGGAGGACTCTGCCTGCACCGCCAGCCCTGCTGGAAGCAGAACCCGCTGCTGCCAGGCACCCAGCCCTGTGTGGGGCTGTGCTGTGGCTCATGGCAATGTTTTTCATCGCCCCAATGGGACACCGCTGTCAGCAGCCTGGCAGCAAGCTGCCTCCTTCTGTTACCACAGTCTGTGTAGAGAGCGTTTTGATCAGCAGCAAAGGCAAATGATGTTGGACTGCGGACACGAGAGGCTTTATCTGCAGGCTCCATCTCTCTGCACTGTTGGTTTTGTTTGGTGGTTCCCATCACACATAGGCTCGGGTGCTGTCGGGATGTGGACGTGGCTCCTTTCTCCGGGAGCATCCAATGCTCATCACACCCCCTCCCCCCCAAAAAAGTGATTGTTCCTCGAAAGCAAAGCAGTGCCACTGGAATGTTAATTGGGGCCCTGAATACCCGCCGTCCCCTTCGCCTCTTAACGAGCAAATTGAATTTATTTGGGCACTGACAGCCCCTCACCCCCTCCCCCTGGGCAGGACTGAAGCGTCCATTGTGCACTCTGCATCGGGATTTGCTGCCATTTGTTTCAGGAACCCTCTTTTAAAGAGAGGCGATCTCAGGGGCTTTGGGGGGGGGGATGGAGCCTTTCTCATCCTGTGGGCCGTGCGGTGTGGGGGTGTGCAGGCAGCGGGGCTGTCAGTGCTGTGCTGAGGTGGGCATCGCACTGCACTGACCCGCGCAGACACCGGGATCGCTGTTTTTCTGCCCCTGCATCCCATGTGGTTCCCCATCACGGTGAGCCCCGCTGTGCCCCGCAGCCGTTCTGCTGACCCCCTCCCCTTGGCACAGCCTCTGTGTCCCTCCTGCCCAGCTCTGTGTCGGACCACCGGCAGTGTGAGCGCTGTGTTTGGGTTGGACGCCGTGAGCGTGAGCACCACGAGGGGCTGAGCTGGCCGAGCCTCTTCGGAGCTGTTTATTTTGACACTGAATTTGTCATACGCCCTCCAGACGCTGTCGTGGCCCCACGGTGCCCTGCTGCTGGTGCACGGCCCCAGACCCTCAGTGGGCAAACCTGTTGTGTCTCATCGCATGGGGCTGGGAGGTGAGGAGCTGCTCTGTGAGCTCAGCTCCTGCCCTTCTCATTGCACGAGTGAAATCAGCCCTTCTGCAGAGCAGCAGCCAGCCCAACAGAGCGCTCCCTCTGCCCACCTTGCATGTGAGGACTTGCTGTTGTTTGTTTGTTTGTTGCCCCTTTGTGTATTCATGACTGAACCTGCAGCTGTGCAGTGCCAGGAGGGTTTGGAGTGGATTAGAATGACAAGAGATGCGGTCTTTATAAATAAAGAAATCATTTTCCCCGCACTTCTCATTCATCCCCCTTCAAAGGGTCTCAGTGTGAGGCAGATTGGGGCTGGGTCGTGCAGACCCCTTCATTTCCATGGCAGACACGGCTGTGATGACGTGGGAGGAAAGGGCAGTGTGTGAAACGCTCTGAAAGTTTCTGATGGTGTCAAAGCCTGCCATTTAAATTGGGACTTTCATGCTGGAGAAGAGTTGAAAAAGGGAAGATGGGCGTGAAAATCGGTGCCGAGGGCCTCTGTCCGTCCACGGCGTCCCTGTCATGGCTTCACCTCCTTCCCTCGCCCTGCTTCTCGTCCTGCCAGCATCTAATCTTCTGCTTTGGCATCCGGCCGTTGCCATGGAAACCTCAGTCCCCTGCTTGGATGCTGTGTGCATCCACACTGCCATGCTGGGAGCCCGGCCTGGCTCGGTGCAGCCTGTGTTCCCCGGGCTGGGCTCTGTGTCCCTACAGTAGGGTTATTTCTGCAAACGATCCTACAGGGCATCATGAAGCCCCTGAAGTGACTCCAGCTGTGTGTGAGTTCCACGCAGAGGTGCCCCGCAGAGCCCCAGGGATGCTCAGGACCTCTCTGGGCGCTTTGCCGGCTCCCGGTCCCTCCCCGAGGCGGTGATGGGGATGGCAGCGCAGCTTTGGGTTTTGGGTGGTGCCGTGTGGAGCCATGGGCTGGGCTTCCCACTCGGGATGCCGTGATTCTGAAGATGCCGGTGTCAGTTCCCATGGGGGAAACAGTCTGTTTGCCTGATGATAAAGCAAAGGACTGGATGGGAACGCGAGTCACAGGGGAGGCGGGGCGGCCCAGAACTGGGTCTTGTAGTTGAAAGCCAAGCAGATGATGGCTGTGCATTCATCCACCTGATTTACATGAGACCATAAAACGTCAACATTTCACAATAAGAACTGTTGACTAAAGCAGCCGCTGAGCCCTCGGCGGCAAAAAACATCCCTTGAATTAGAAGCAGGGCATGCATTTTGGCAGAGGCGCGCTGAGTAATCCTCTCAGCTAATTTTTTCTCCCCCTCCTTAAGTAGCACATCGAGAAGATAAAGTGGAAGAGGCGATAGTGCTCGCAGGTCTGCTTCCGGAGGGAAGAGGTGTGGGATGCAGTGAGTCTCTGCGTGGGATCCTGGCGTGCCCCACAGCGCAGTGCTGGCAGTGCTGTGGGGTTGGGGGCTCTGCGCCCGCTTTGCTCGGTGAGGATCGCGCACGGGAGCCGCAGGCGGAGCTTAATTGCCGATCCAGATGAGATAAAGTCGTTTTTACAGAGATTTATGGGCATAATAAACTGTTCAGGGAGATTTATGACACATCTAGCTGTGATCAGTGAACCTTTAAAAGGTTTATTGGACACGGATATTGCCTGCCACGGACCAGTCCCGTGTGGCAGTTGGAGTGGTTGCGTTCATTCTGCTGCTGGTTTGGGGTATTTCAGTGTGATCCTTTCGTTTGCCAGCTGTGCATCCTACCTAAATTTCCCCTCTTGTGGTTTAAAGCCATTCTCCCTCATCCTGTCACTATCAGACTGTGTAAAAAGTCGGTCCCCCTCCCGTTCAGAAGCTCCCTTCAAGTACTGGAAGGCCGCAGTGAGGTCTCCCTGCAGCCTTCTCCTCTCCATGCTGCACACCCCCGGCTCCTCAGCCTGTCTCCAAAGCAGAGGTACTCCAACCTCTGAGCATCCTCATGGCCCCACTCCTATAGCTCCCACCCTTCCCGTGCTGGGCCCCAGGCCTGGACGCAGCACTGCAGGTGGGGGCTCCCGAGGGCAGAGCAGAGAGGGAACGTGGAAGAGGATGTTGCTCTCTGCAATAAGCAGTGAGTGGATGAGATGCTGAGTGTCTGGTGGGCTCTGCCGAGGGTTCGGCGCATGCCTTGTAAGGCAACATTGTGGTGGTTTGCTTTTCTCATGTTGTCACGTCTCCCTTCAGTTACAGGCTAAATGCTAATCCCGCAGGCACCCCGCAGCCAGGCGCTGCCTGCCATCTCTTATCTCCTGTCTCTGCGCCATTGGAACAACTGCACAACACCCTCGAGTTTAAAACAAACACAGACGGAAAACGGTCCCTGTGGATATATTAGAGCTGACCAGCAAATGTGCATTTCATTACCCAAAGTATGCTGGTAGACCCAGCGGAGCGTGCGAGCCAAGGGGAAGTGGACCTGAGCAAAGCTTTGGTACATGATAAAATGGGAACAGTGTTTTTTGCCAGCCCTCCCCTCACTCTCTGGATTCCTCCTGCCTCAGATTCCTGGGTAAGGATGTGCATAGCTGAGGGAAGCCCGGGCGCCAGGGAAGGGTCAGTTGGCGTACTGCTCCTCTCTGCTCGGTGCTTGGATGCGAGCGCCGGGGCGGGTGGGTGCTGTGCATGGCCACACTGTGTGGTCCGGATCCGGACCCAGCCAAGGTCCCAGCACAGTGGAGACACAACATTCCTCCCTTGGATCCTGTGGAGAGGAGGAGGAGGAGGAAGGCTCACAGCACAGGGCTCCTGGAAGGAGGCAGAACTCAGTGGTGCAGAGGGGCAGCAGTGATGGGGCTGTGCTGGAGGTGACCCTTTGCCACCCGCGGTCCCCAATGGCTGCTCCAGGGTCAGCCCCTCTGTGTGGCCTTGTCCCAGAGGAGGACTGAGGGCAGCCAGCGCTCCGTTCACACTCTGCTGGCGCTGAGTTACACACAGCAGGGCTCCCCCATCCCTTCCTGGTGGGCTTGGCAGCGGCACCGCTCGCCTTTCCCAGTGGGATTTTGGAGGCGTCCAGCAGTGTTGATGCTATCTCCTGGTGCCTGGCAGCGTTCTGCCGGCTGAGTCCAAGCCCCGTGCTGGCCTTTGATGTGCGGAGCTGATCTCTGTGGGCTTCAAAGAGCTGCACAGCAAAGAGTTGTGTGAGGAGTTGGCTTCTTTTTTTTTTTTCTCTCTTTTAATAGAAAGGCTTTGGTGCTGGATGTGGGGTCAGCGGTTGGGTTTGGTCATAGGGAAAAACAAAACCAGGGAGCAGGCAGGGGAGCAGCTTACTGTGCTGCCAGGAAGGCAGGGGTAAAGGAAAGCCCCAGTGCAAGTGTCTGCACATGGAGGTCATGGCCCAGTCCCTTCCCATGCCACTGCTGATGGCGGTGCCAGCTGCATCCGCGTGCACTCCTCTCTCTGCACTGATGTCCCCATGCTGAAGGGCACTGGGGGATGTGGTGCTGCTTCCCTGCCTTCCCAGGAGGTATTGCCCTCCATGCAGGGCACAGCATCACCTTGCCATCTGCCCCCCCTTCTGCGGGACCCACCATCCCGGGGCAGTGGGGCAGGGATGCGTTGGGCTGTGCTGGAGCTGAGGCCCCACAGGTGCTGCAAACTGTGCACCAGCAGCTGCATGTGGGGCGCACGTCGGTGCTGTTGGACCACGAGTGAGATGTGCTTCATTTGCTCAAGCTTGCAATGGGCGCATGGCTTCTCTGCGCTGGTCACCTGCTGCAGGTGGCCTTTAGCTGACGTCACTGAGAACTGGGTCACTTCTGGCCACGTATAAACGGATTTGCAAATCCTGTGCATCAGCACAAACGCCACTGCTCGATGGCAGGCAGCGAGCAGACCCAAATCCAGCAACTGTCACACTGCACGTTTGTCATGCAGGGTGCAGAACTGACGCAGCACTTCTCAGTGCTCGCCTGCAGAAAGCGATAAGGCGGCGATCTGCATTCCTTAGCAGTTCCTTAGCTTAAGATTTCTTACCTTAAGATCCATTACATATGGGTGTATCTATCTCGGTGTATGGCTGTATTTACACCCTCAAACTCCCCAGTTCTGTGACAACCTCACCTGCACGCATCGCTGCCCGCTGTTGCGCCATGCAGCCCTGCTCTGTGAGCCTGGCAGTGCCAGCAGGAGGTGCTGTGCTCTTGCTTTTGCTTATGCTTTTGCTTTTGCAAGGAGGTTTCCTGCACAGCGGTGCTCAAATGCAGTTTCTGGTTACTTTTCTGCTGTCTGTACGGCAGTCATGCTAAAATGCATTGGATAGGAACAGGAGGAGGAGGAAGGCTGGGTTACTTTCCCAGATTAATGCTCCAGTGGAGGGCAGAGCTGGAGGACGGAGGTGCCCGGTGTGCTGTGAGCTGAATGTGGTGGTGGCAGCAGAGTGAGGTATGGGGCACTGAGGGCGGCAGAGCGGGCAGATGGTTTTGTGGGGTCTGGTGAGGGTCCCACTGCCTTGTGCTGGGGAGGTCTGGCAGCCCCAGCTCTGCTCGCTGTGGCTCTGGACATGCTGTACCTGCAGCTTCTTCTGCTGTCATGCCAGGACCAACCTGTGCAATGTGGGTGCATCCCCAGCAGCCTTTCCATGGCCCTACACCTGCACGTTCTCATGGAAAGGGGAAGGTGTAACCACTGAACCAGTCTGGGGGATATGCAACAAGCATCCTTCCTTCTCCCTGTTTCCACTTTCCCCTTCCTCCAGCCCATCCCTCCCCTCTGCAGCCCATCCCACTGGAGGACAACACAGCTCTTCCACACAGCCGTGGGTCCGCTGAGTTCAGATCATTGCATGCCAGCATAGATTGCCAGGCCTGATGGCAAACCAGGGCTTGTAGTCCGGCTTCTCCTATCTGCATCCTCACAATTCTGGGCAGTGCCACCGCAGCGCAGAGCTCACCTTTCCCAAAGGTGTGGGATCAGAGCACAGCAGTGGCCATGGGCTGAACCAGGGTGTCCATGCCTGCATGCGGGGGGGTCTCAGCGCTCTCTCCCCAACTCTGATTCCCAAATGCCCTCATTCCTCGTGTTTTAATGCTTTCGCTTCCCATCTGCACCTCCTGCCCTCTGCTTCTCCTTGCTCTGGGCAGAAAAGTGGATGCAGACCACAGCAAGGAGAGGCAGAGGCCCCACGCCAGCCTGGGGTCCAGCCCATCGCCTGGGGTTTCCCCCCATGAATACACTGCACGCAGATGCCCTAACGCGGTGCAGAACTTGGGCAGGATAGAAAAGGGATTTCTTCAAGGGGCACCGATGGCAAAGGCGGTCCTGGAGGCTCCGTGAGCGTTGGCATCTTGTGGGGAAGTGAGCTCAGTGTCCTGCCCAGACCACACGGACAGCACAGGCAGACGCTGAGGCTCCAGGTGCTGCGAGCCCGGCTTTGAGTCACCCGTCTGCACTGCCGGCGGGGAGCTCCCTGTGCGAGTCTGTGTTGGTTTTAATTCATCATCCTCCCTCCGAAAGTTTGTACATAGCTGCCTGTGCTACAAGGCGGTGTTTGAGCAAGGGAAGCTGCGTCTGGCCGGGTGTGTTATCCTACAGAAATATCTCTCTATAAATAAACAGATAAAGGGATCGCTGCTGCGGGGCGGCCCTGCGAATGAGCCCTCGGTGTGCCTGCAAAGCCTCTCGTATAAATGCCCCCATTCAACAAATGAAGTGCCTGTCTGGGCTGTGTGCGGTGCCCCGGGGGGGCAATGGGGGCTTTGTCCTCAGTGTTGGGGACAGGGCTGGCACCGGGGCTGAGGCAGTGCGGAGCAGTGGGTGATAGCATCGTGCAGGGGAAAGGACATCTGCTGGCATGCTTTGGTGCACGAGGAGCTGCTCTGTTGGGCTCACTTTTCCCACCCCAGTTTGCAGGGAGTTAATGGCGGCTGTGGTTTAGGGATTTGGACTGCCTGGGCTGTGGCTTGAATGCAGTCGTGTCCTGGAGCAGCAAGGATGTCATGTGTGCTTTGTGGTCCAGAGGATGAAGGGACATGAGTGCAGTGCTGTTCCCATCACTGTCGCCAGTGGGTCGGAAAATCTCTGCACTGAGAAACAGCAGTGTGGGGTTGGTTCAGAGGGGCAAAATGGTGACACTTCTTCTGG
Organism: Bambusicola thoracicus; assembly: GCA_002909625.1. Classification (NCBI taxonomy): domain Eukaryota; kingdom Metazoa; phylum Chordata; class Aves; order Galliformes; family Phasianidae; genus Bambusicola; species Bambusicola thoracicus. The sequence goes on from PPHD01017503.1 coordinate 10,785, forward strand.
AGATATCAGAGCCAGTTCTGCTTCTCTACCCATTCGGTGTCGGTGCTCGCGCTGCTGCAAAATGGAAGCGATGCCCTCACCTCTGCCTGCAGCAGAGCCTGGGCACCGGTACGGGGCAGCTCTGAACCAGGAGAGCTGAGAGCTCCTGGTCTGCCCTCATGTGTCTGTCTGCCTGTCTGTTCATGGGGCAGCACTCACATCTTGCTGCGGGTGCTCGGAGTCAGCGCTGTGCCACGCTCATCCCACCCCAATGCGTTCTGACCTCGTAGGGTCGCCTCGCTGTGGGGTGACATCAAGGACAGCTTCCCTCCTGCATCCACACACCCTTTTGGAAGCAGCCATGTGGGCAAACCGGAATATCAGTCTGTAAGCACCACCTCTCCGTGGCTCCGTGGGCCGCAGTGGCTCGTCAGGTGCTCCTCCCCAGCTGAACATCCTTGGGTTTGGGGCAGGGAGAAGAGGGCACACGGGGAGCTCGGACTGCTCCTTTCTGTGTGTCCCCGAGCACGCCTGCATGCTCTTCAAGCAGTGCTGGGGGGGATATGAGGTTTTTTCTTCTACTGGAGCCATGTGGGGCAGGAAGGAGCGACTTCTGAGCTCATTGCTGGTGCCAGCAGTGCAGAGGAGCTGAGCTCACCGCCCCCCAGATCCCAGAGAGCTGACAGTCCCTAAAGGCAGAGGGCCATCCGAGGCAGCATGCAGTGCTGTGGGAGGGGGAGCAGCGTGGTTTCCAGTCGCCTGGTGCTGGTGGGCAGTGCAGGGGGCAAAGGATGGGGGTCCGGGGGGCAGCTGACCCCAACCACCCACCCACAGCCATGGGATGGGGCAGGGGGAGCCTTCTTGTTGGCATCATTGTGTGGGGTAAAGGGAAAGCCAGCACTCCTCCCTCCCCCCCATCCCGAGGATTTAAACCCAGGCTTTAGAAGAGGAATAAAGAATAATGAGGACATGGGTAGACGGTTTCTTTTTATCTCTACAGCTGAAGAGATAAATGTGACATTAATTATGTGACATGGCTTTGAAAATCGTTCTATATCTTTGGTGGTTTTTTGCTGTTTTTTTTTTTTTTTAAG
>PPHD01017504.1:4370-15011 GCA_002909625.1 Bambusicola thoracicus
TTTTTTTTTTTTTTTTTTTTAATTGTTTTTTTTTTTTTGCTGACAGCCTGTGCTGGGATAATGATCCTTAGTGACTGATGTTGCGTCTTTCATATATCCAGGATACTGATGTTGACTTTTCCACAGCATACCTCTAGGAAGAGTCAACCACACTTACCTTGTGCTTTTTTGGTAGATATGAGAAGGATGTTCATGATCCCTTTTTGTTTAGTCCTTGGCTTTTCTCCTCAGTGTGCAGAACAGAGAATTGCTACACCTTTGAGATTTTTAATTTTTTTTTAATTATTTTTAAATGCAAATACCTATTTTGTAGAAACTGAACCAAAATAATGAACTTAACATGAAACTGAAATAGCTTTTGGTTTAATGAGCTAGTCCTAAGAGTTGGGATTCTTATTTCTAAGGCAGCCAGTCCTTTAATATATGTCATCTCCTTTACCTCTTTCCATTTCAGAAAAGTCCAAAACCTCAGGCTCTGCTGTGCTTATTGAAAATCCAAATATTCACTACTGAACAGTAGTAAGGCAGGAGTGCAAATGCTGGGGAAGCACGGCACTCTTATTCATATAACCTCTGGCACTTCTGTCCCCTTAGGCTTTGTGTATGCTTTGGTCTGTGCTACCTGCCAGAGGAACAAAAGCTGTTTTTCTCTGTACTCTGTCAGAAGCTGTCAGCGTGGACATGGACACCTACTGTCCTGTAACCTTTCTGTCTCTGGGGAGTGCTCCTGCAGAGTGTCTACAAAACCTGTCACAGTTTCCAGCAGGGGAACACTGAGCATGTTACATGGGACAACATTTTAGTTGGTCATTGGCTACAAAACAAATAACATCCCACCCACTAAGACACTAAAATCTTACTGGAAGCTTCTCTGTACAGTTTGATCAGCGCAACGCTTTGTATACCAGCTCAGTCCAGTAGCTGGGGTGTATGTTTGTTTGTTCTTCAACCCTGCATGAAGTCTGTTTGTTTGTTCTTCAGCCCTGCATGAAGTCTCTAAGGGCCTTGAAAGAAGGCACATAGATGCTTTTGATTTCCCAAGTTGGGATTTCATCTACTTCAACTCAGTCACAAACATGGGATTCGAGAGGAGGAAAACAAAACAATGTTAGCCTATCTAGCTTCTCTTTCCTAGGGTCAATTCAAATTTTTTCCACCTCAGTAGCGTGAACTGAAGAGACCCATGCAGTGGAGCTAGCATCACTTCCTAACGGAAATAGTTGCAGGGTACAAAACACTGGCAGAAAGATTAGCCTGATGCCTAGCCTATTTTCTTTTACAATCTCGTTCTCTTTCTGCAGGTTTCATAATTCTCCATGGTATTCAATATTTCTTCTCTTTTAGGTGGTTTCTTTACCTTTCTGGTTTCTGCAGGTGTTGTTTGCTTTCCAAATAGTAGCAGCTGTCTAGAGTTCAACGCTCCAGTGTTGTGTTCCAATCTTTTGGGTAATGTGTTCTCTACATGCTGCTTTTGAGGAGTGGCAATGGAGATGTTGGAAAGGTGGCTGTGATCCTGTGGCTCTGTGACAAACTTCCTTCAGAATTATAGGTGTATTGGCACATCTCTTTTCTTAGAATGTCAAAGGGAAAATGTCTGCACTGCTGCAGTTACGTTTTACAAAATGATTCATCAAATAACCCTGGTTCTCTGTCAGCCTTTAATTTGTAATGCCTCTATTGCTTCTGGCACTCTGCTGCCTTTTACATTATTCCTGTTTCACACACATGAAATACTTGTCTCTTTTTCGTATGTGCTGTTCTCCAAGACAACACCTATTAAATTTGAAAAAAAAAAAAAGCATACATGCATGTCTGCACTTTCTCACAGAGACATAAAAATAGAGCTGACTCTATTAACTAAACTCTCCCACCTTATTGTAGGTGCGTATGATAAAAATGCAATGATGTAGAATTAATCTTAAAGCATGGATAGTCCTCTCTGAGGACAGACTACTTTAATGACAAGGCAATTGAATGTGATGATTTATTGCTAGCACGAGTGAATTGCTAATTTTTTGCTGAGTGTCTGGTGGGCAGATGTCCTTATCACAAAAGCTGCTGAATGCTCTTCTGAAGAGTGTGCTGCATTGGGATGTGAGAGGCCTGTGTTGAGTTTCCTGCTTTTTTTCACGTCTGACCTTAAAAAAAGTCACTTTGCTTCTCTGTAACTGTTTCAAGTGTTCTGATTACATTTCTGTATTCTATATTCTGATTATTTCATGGCCTCAGTCTAGGTATGTCAGCATCTTGCTTGCAACATACAGAGGCCACTACAGTTTTCATAGTGTTATAATATATAATATTATATAATATAATAGTAAGGCAACTTTATCTTCCTCTACTTCGAATTTCCCATTTGTAAAATGGAAGTTAAAATACTTAGCTGTCTTTGTAAAACCACAGAATGATTTACTTTGCAACAGACCTCCGGAGATTTCTAGTCCAGACTCTGCTGAAATATGTGCTTCCTTCAGGGCTGTGCCCATTTGTGTTTTGAGTGTCTTCAAGGCTGGTGATTCCAACACCTCTCTGAGGATTCTGTTTCCAGTGTTTGATGACCTTCAAGGTGCAAAATGTTTCATTCAGTAGAGTTGGAATTTTGTAGAATCATAGGATCATTTGAGTTTGAAGGGACCTTTAAAGGTCATCTGGTCCACTTCATCTGTGATGAAAAGGGCCCTGTCCAGCCTGACCTTGACAGTCTCCAGGAACAGGACACCTACCATACCTCTGGGCAACCTGTAGCAGTGCCTCACTACTCTTATCATAAAACCTTTTTCCTTATATCCAGCCTGAATCTCCCCTCTTTTAGTTTTTGGTTTGAAACCATTTCCCTTGTCCTGTCACAACAGACACTGCTAAAGAGTCTGTCCCCTTCTTTCTTATAGGACCCTTTTTAGACAGTGACAGGCCACTCAGGACTTCCAGAGCCTTCTCTTTTCCAGGCCGGACAGCCTCTCTCAGCCTGTCGTAGTAGGGGAGGCGTTCCATCCCTTGAATCATTTCTGTGTCTCTTCTCTAGACATGCTCCAACAGATCTGTGTCTCTGCTGTACTGAAAACTCCATATCTGGACGCAGTAATCCAAGGGAAGTTCTCACCAAGACACAGTTAGAGGGGCAGGATCACCTCCCTCAAACTGCCGACCATACTTCTTTTGAAGTAGCTCAGGATGCGGTTGGCTTTCTGGGCAGTAAGGGTATTCTTATTCTTGCAAGTTCTACCATATATACTAAGTAAAGTAGGATGTGTTATGATCAGGAAAAAAGACCTGGATTATAAGGATTCTGGGAAAAAGATGAGGGCCTTTCCTGACTGTATGAGTTTATTGAAAAGTGAATGAAATGTCAGGATATGGAGATAAAAAGCTGAGTGCTTTGGAAATAGACTTCACCATACTTGTATTTGGAAAACCTGGTTATTAGGTCTCATAAAAAAAAATACTTGTTTGGCTGGAAAGATGTGATGAAAATGAGAAAACTAGAAATCAACATACTTGTCTTTCAGTGAAAAACTGAAACTTCGTGAGATTAAGCTTAAGGAGCTTGCTTCAAAGATGTTTGAAATAAAAGCTTCAAACTTCCGTTTTAAGCAAAGCAAATTACATTGACCTAATGAAGCTACAGCTTCATGGAGGCGATAGCAGAATCACTCCTTCTGTCTTCTTAAACATACTCCACTGGAACTGGGAAGGATGGATAAAGAGTATTTGTATTGAGCAATGTACAAGTGGGACTGAAGTTCAAGTTTTAACACAAAAATAGCAAAAAAGTAAACAAAAAAGTAAACATTATTGAGTTAATTTATTTCAAACATTTTTTATGGGCTTTCTAAGTATGGAGTACAAGTGTGAGGATTGCAACTTGTGATCAGTGTCTCTTGACGTTGCAAGTGTACACCACTGTCTCAAGTTCAAGTTGTTGTCTAACATATCCTCAGGTTCTTTTTGCTCCTTGCTCAGTTGGGCTGTAGCCTGTAATTACGCATGAGATTCTTCTGCCCCGGGTACAAGATTTTCTATTTATTCTTGTACATCAAACATTTCTATCAGCCCTTTTCTCTGGCTTTTGAAGGTTTCTCTAACTGGTAGTCCTGTCCTTCCTCCAGTGCATTAGCCATCCTCCTCAATTTGATGTCATTGACTGCCTTGATAAGAGTCTATTTTGTCCCATCGTCCATGTCCAGCTTTGAAGGTACCAATGAAACGTTATCTCTAAGAGCTATGTCACATGAATGAATACTCTTTTAATTTTTCTTCTCTGTTCCTGATACCATAAAAATCCTGTGTTTCCTCAGTAAGTCTTTGCTTTGCTGGATGAATACTATTGAATAATGCTCAGTTTGTAACTTACTGGTTAGACATTGCATTGCTGTTCTAGCAACCTTATATCACAAGGTAGCACACAGGCACATGTGTGGAAACTCTTCTGCCCTGTGATTCAAGAGAAGAAGCTATGTGGGAGTCACCATCTCTGTTAGGAGTATATTCACATAGAGGAGAATATTTTGTTTTTTGTACTGAATTATTGGAAGAAATGACCTAGACTGTAAGTGACTGAGGCTGTACATGAAAGTGTTGATTGGTGTCTCCTTATCCTCCTCATTTAGGTACTATATCAGTGAACAGCAGACGCACCCCATTCACCGCTAGTGGAGAGAGTGAGATTCTAGATCTGGAGGGTGACATGTACCTGGGCGGGCTGCCAGAGAACCGGGCAGGACTCATCCTTCCCACTGAGCTCTGGACAGCAATGCTGAACTATGGCTACGTTGGCTGTATCCGAGACTTGTTCATCGATGGGCGAAGCAAGAACATCCGACAGCTGGCAGAGGCACAGAATGCAGCAGGGGTCAAGTCCTCCTGCTCCCGCCTGAGTACCAAGCAATGTGACAGCTACCCATGTAAGAATAACGCAGTCTGCAAGGATGGCTGGAACCGCTTCATTTGTGACTGCACTGGCACTGGATATTGGGGGAGAACATGCGAGCGAGGTAAGCTGAGTTATGCAGAGTTGAAAGTGTGTAGATGTTTTAGAGCAAAAATGGATGTTTCCATGAGACTTTCTTGTGCTCATGTTGATCTTTCCAATGCCGAGTTCCAGCCATCACTAGGAAAAGCTCTAATCTCTGCCTGTTTCCTTCCACTTGCATTTCATGAACTTACCATTATGTGTTACTTTATTCCCTAAATCAGAAGTCCTTTACTTTGGTTTCTGGGGTCACTTTGAGTGCAGTTTGTCTTCTAAGACAGAAAATGCTGCCATATGTGAGAAATCTCAGGCAAATTACTGGAGAACGTATCAAGTGTAAACTTGGATTGTTGTGACTTTTCTTGCATGGGATAGATGACATATCCCAGTTTGCTGTGGTTTTGTGATTTTTTTTTTTTGTCAGTATTTCGCATCATAACATTATACAAATCAGTGGGAGTTAAAGAGTTAATGTTCTGATTCCATGGTGCTTTGTTCTCTGGGGGCGGGGGGGGAAGGGACAGCATTCCCATGAGTGGATCTAGGGATAGCAAGATCTAGGGATAACTCTGTGACACAGTTCTATCTAGTCTTCCTCTTTTTTACATGTGGGATTAAGACAGATCTGAGGGAGTGAATGGGAGAATGTCTGCTCCTTACTGGTGCTCTTTGGTGATTGAAAGACATTGGATTGGAGAAATGAGACAAGTATTGCTGGTATAGGCAGGCATACTTATGTTTTAGGCCACATGGAAATTAATTCAGAAATGTAAGATATCTGAGCTATACGTTCCTCAAATAGCAAGTGATTCCATTAATTGCTGCTGTTCTTATTGTGCTGGTGATGCCCTTGAAATGAAATGTGTGGTTTGTTGCCCTAGGCAACAATACCAGTTAATTGCCTGTGGTCCTTAAAACAACTGAAGCATCAAGATTGCAATCCATGCTGAGGACATAGGTGAAAATGTACTGTCATAAAATTCATGTATGTTGGCTATGCCAGTGTCAGCTCAGCAGTTCTCTCTTACGGGCTATAGATTAGATGATTCTGGAAAACATCAGAGGTTTTGTCAACCACAGTGTTGTGAGCTGTTTTGGCCAGTTGTTGTGTAACTACGTCCTACAAAGACATAAAAAGGAGCACTAACATCTACATTATTTCCCCTCAAAACTGTAGTTATGCTTGCCATTGGTCTCTATGTGGTATCAGGAGGAACCAGCGCTGTGATTCAGGTCTTTCTGAACTCTGCCTCATGTCCATCTCATGAACTTGCCTATCAGAATAGAATCCAAAGGTAACCAATGGCATAAAAAGCAGAATTCATCTTATGTACTTTAAATGTTTGTAGTGTTGCTTTTTATTCCTGTTGTGATCAGTGAAATCAGGAGGTTAAGGGAATGGAACCACCAAAATCTAGAAGTGAATCTCGAGTCTGGCCTGAGATCTATAACTTGGTCATGCACTGGCCAGCCATCAGAATAAGTAAGAAAGATGTGTGTAAGAAAGATGTGCTTACCAATGTGGGAACTTGAGGTCTTAAAAAATATGTGTTAAACACTATTTAAGTTTATTAAAAAAATGATTATATAGTTCAGGACAATCTGGATGACGTATGCAGAAGTCCTAATCTTGAGATACTCATTTTTACTATAACTAGAAGCCCTCTTACTGATTTAGGCCAGAAAGTCAGGGAAAACATGGTTTTCATATGTGAGGTTCTTTGGCAATACAGGAAGCAGTTTGTGAGTATTTGTAGACTGTATACATGAAAGAAGTTCTGCATTTGGAGTGTTCTTGATTCTTCAGTGTTTATTGTGGTGTTACAGAACAGCTTCATATTGCTGCGATCAAAGTGCTTGATACGAGGAGACTGTTTTGGTGCACAGCGATTTTGCCTCTATGAACAAAAGAATTGCAAAAGATAATTTTCATTCTCATGGTCTGACACCCGAGGATTATTGCAAGTCATGATTTCAACTGGCCTGTGACATAAAGACTGCTGGAATGTGAAAAGTTAATGTGGAGACTGGGAAGGGAATCACAGTGGGAAATGCTGCCGTGCCAAAATGGCACTTTGCACTGTGACTAGAGAGCTGCCATAGGACCACAGGAGCAAGGCTCCTGTGTAAGGGTAGGAATGAAGCAGCACACTAGCTTCTTTAATAAAGCAAACTTACTGACATACTTTTCTAGTCTGCTCTGTTGTCTGGGAAGTGCTACGGTCCTTTGATTCCCCCACGCCTGAGTCTGTTAAAAGAGGGGAGCGTAATTTGCAGCCCAAGATTTAGGTTAAGGTTAGGGTGCAGGGAATCCTAAAATAAAGGATCTCATATGTCTGTTATTTGTCAGGAGAATCATTTATTTTGAATAAGCAAAACATACACTTAGAATTTAGTTAAAGTATTAACAATACAAAAAACACATGTGGCAACTTCAGAGAGAGAAGCAGATATTCATTTGTTGCTAATGGTAACCTATATCTCCTGCTTTCCAGATATAGAATTGTTGCATCGATAATGCTGTATTTCTTGTACATTTTACATGTTGCTATATGAAAGGCTGTTATACATCTAAAAAGGACTGTAAAAGGAAACTGTCTCATCGTTAGAAAAGATGTTTTGGTACGTTGTGTTAAGACAATGCAAATTCACAGTATTTGGCAGTGTGTCAACTGCACCCTTCAGACAAGTTTCTGAAATGTCAGGGATACCACAATAACTATTGGAAGGGAATGGTGCTGTGGCTGTACTTAGGGGTGGAAGAGAAGACACAGGATGTCTCTGCTGGCTCTGCAAGTGGCATTCATTTAATTCAGCTAATACTCTGATCTCTTTCTTTAGATGACTTTGGTAAGTACTATAAGAATGACAATTAAGAAAAGGGCTTGTGCTAAGCACCTTAGCTTCTTGTGAAGCCAGAGGAGGGAGGTAGTGGCTTCTCAGGAGAAATCCAAAGCAATTATGTGATTTGTTTGCCTCCTGTTGTTGGTTTGCCTGTCTCCTTTCATTGATTATGTAGAGATTCTAGTCAGATAATTTGGTACTGCCGCACTCCACCAGGGCTGTGCCAGGAAGGAGTTGACAATGTCAAACTGCCAAGACTACCAAATTGACAAAAGTAAGGATGTCTTCCAGTGGGGGGACATAAAGCAAAGAAGATAGAAAAGAGGCAGAACAGATAAGACACAGTGTCTCCTCTAAGTGATGCTCCGAGTCCACTGTAGTCTACTGTAGGACAAACTTTTTGAGAGATGACAAAAGGATTCTCAAGAATAATGAGTAGCACATTTCCTTCTGTTCTTTGTGAAATATCTTCTCATACGGAATCCAACAGAAATTTGGATGACTTGCTAGTCAGTCCAGAAGAAGGGCTGAAGAGATGATACAGACAGGCAGGAGGAGGTGGGAGAGAGAGGAGTCGTTCAGCTACTGTGAAGGTTCTTCAGTATTTTTAGGTACTTAATATCTTCTATGCTTTTTGGTTTCTAATTTGTTAGTATTTGACATAAGCCAGAGCATCAGGTCACAGCAGTCCTGTTAATTGCATGAAATGAAAGTGTTAAGGGCAGAAGTTGAGGTCTGGCTAATGGAGCATGGTGTTCTTTGCTGTGAGAAAAAGATTCCACCTCACAACCCACAGAGTTTTATGAAAAGAACCCCAAAGCCCTGACATTAAACAAGCAGGAGGAGATGAATGTGTGTTGTATTCATGTTAGTTGTTTCCTGTAGCTGCAGTGGAAATGCCATGAATCCCAAAGGATGCATGGATCTGTTCCACTCTTGAAAGCTCTCTGCATGTTCTCCTTCTACCTAAACGTTGTGAAACAGTGGAGGCCAAAAGCCCAGGAGGAAGGGCATAAGTCGAAATATTACTGAAAATCAGGTAGTTTTAAGCCAATTAAAATTGGGTGTTGTTGATCACTCCTTTTTAATGTTTTTTCCTAGTTATTTGTCTTGATTGGCCTTTCTTTTATTAAGAGTTATATAGTAATAAGATTAGAAAATGCAGGTCAGCATGAGACTGCTAGGTATTTAAAACTGAAATAAAGGGCACTGAAACTTAGATTTTAAGCCTTTGGAATTAATTGCTCAGAACTGGACATTCCATGAGTCTTCTCCAGTTTAGACAGAAAAGTTGCGTTCCAGACCTTTGCTTTTTCTGATCTTCACCTAGTTCTTATTACAGCAGACACAGATATCCCTTTCCTGTTCTCTGAAGGGCTGGAACAACTGTCCCTTCCTGTTTGGGTTTGCTCACAGATGGGTTATTAACTCCTCAGCAAACCAGGCCTGCTCTGTGTTTTGCAACATACTTTTTGTGAACAGCAATATACCTGCTGTTGGCAATGATGATGTTGAGCATAGGGATACACATTCTGTTTTATTATCTGCCAAATACCTTTATGGTAATGTTTGCTAAGAGCAGTTTAATGACAACAAACATCTGCCCATTATCTATGCAATAAACAGAGATGCTGTAAAATTACTGGTAATAAGAAATGCTACAAAATCATTTACTGCATGGTTTAGGTGCTACATCCTCTGCTGTATCAGGCACAGGTAGCAGCAGAGATTTATTTTTTTATTTTAGTGAAGATGTTATATGATTACATTCTTGGGGATTTGTTTTAAAAACTTAAAATGTGTTGATGTTTTTTTAGACAGCCCAGTCCTTCTTAATCTGCAGTGAAATGTGCTGGATAACTGCTGGGAAATAGATTTTCTTATATCCTGAGGGTGCTGGACACATTAGGAATAAAACCTTTGCTGCGGTGTTTTGATGCTTTTAATCCCAGCTGGATCTTGAATACTCAAAGACTTGAGGAAGGACAAAACATCCGAATAATTTTTATTATTTCATGAGATAAAGTGAAAGATGTTTAAGATCCGGAGCTCTGATCTTAAAACATAAACTGAAGTCATTTTGTCATTGACTTACTAGCATCAGGTACATTCCTGCTGTACAGTTTGCCAAAATGTCATTGAACAGCAGAAGAAAAGATTCCATCTGAATTTGGAAAGAGTTCAAGTAATCCCTTCACACCCATTTGCATTTATGCATTACTAGTTTCTTAGCGAAGTCTCTATTCAGTATTATCTGAGGCATGTTAGCTTTGCTTAGGACATTGGTGCAAGAAGTTCATTTTCTCATTTACCATCCATCCATTTGTAAGACTGTTTCTCTCTATAGTTTGCCCAGGCAACTACTACTGCAGCATATGCTGTACATTATTCTTCTGCTCAAGAAGTGCAAACCAGTTGTGGGTTTTTTTTTTGGTGCTCATCTCTCTTGTCTGTCTCCGTAATGACTGGCTGTCTCAAAGGTTATTGTTTAGTTTTCTAATTTCTGGTTTATTCAAATCTGTTAAAGCTCAAGGTCTTTATGTAAAGTCAACTTCTATCTTTAGATTTTATATTTCCCATCTTTGCTCCTTTTTTTTTTCTTCTCTTTTATTTCCTCCTTTCTTTCAGGTAATTTCTGCTCTAACACCGAAACAGTTCCCAAAATATATCAGGTATTGATCTAGATCCAGTAAGGATAGTGCAGTCAAGGTGGATCTTGTAGGGAAACAGTAACAAAATGAAGGAACAATTTCAGATTCTTTCGGTTCTGTGGAGTCATACTGTGAGCCTTTCCACTCTGCTTTGAATATGTATCAGTGGAACAAGTG